>CM075212.1:32363332-32540556 GCA_037577465.1 Liposcelis bostrychophila | reverse complement strand
TAATCAACGGTTGCAATTTTCGACTTCGTAACTACTGAACCCAAACTGCCTTAATAAAAATATTGTAATTTTCAACCCCCCTGCCCTTTTGTAGGCTAAAATTTTAAAAACCGATATTTTTTAAATAGGAAAATTACCAAATTTTTAAAAAGTTCCTGCCAGAAAAGATATGGATCTTTAATTGCATAATCAGATTAATCCTTGTTCGAATTAACTATCCAAAAAATCAATATAAGTAAAACTTAAAAATTAATTTAAAATAAATTAGGCAAAAAGACAATTTTTTTTGTGTGTCCAAATCAAAATGATGGTCGGTAAATGTTTAAAACTCTCAATTAAATTCCAGAATTATTAAAAAAATACTAGCGCCACAATTTTCAAAAGTTTAAGAATTCCCCAAGCTCAACATAATCCTACTTCTCAGCCCCTCCCAATAGCAAAACACATGGAGACCTATCAGATTTGATTTCACTGAATTTAAAAATTTTCAAATCTTGAAAAGCTTCATTCTCACAAAATTTCCATCTCTTTCCCCACATTTCCCCAGATTCAAATTTGGAAGAACTCAACCTGGGACCCTAATCTATGGTTAGTCATCCAAATCTACTTTCAAGAGAGAAAAAAATTAAGAAATATTTCTAAAAGTTTACATCATCTATGTATAAAAAATATTGTAAAAAACTGCAACACCCTGTATAAATAGGAAATTAGATAGCAATATGAAATCAGCGATAGACCCCCTGCGATTTTCTTCTTGGCGATTTTATAGGCTTTTTTCTACTTTTCCCATGGCAGAGAAAATTGATAACAGATATTAAAAAGAAAAACACCAGGTTGATAACATTTAATCTGTTTCACATATCCTTACAGTTCACATCTGTGAAAGTTCTTTTCAGTATTTACCTGTGACATTTTTTTTATAAATATTGTGATTCATTCATTGCTTTTTTTTAAATTAAAAAAGTTTATCAGTTTATTTTATTATTTTTTGTGTCTAATTTTTGAGGATTACAAATATTATCATCAACATGAGTTTAATTGAGGTTAGTAAGATTCAATTTTTTAATTCAGGGTTGAGGGCAGAAGTGGGCACTTTGACTTATTTCTCGGTTTTTTTTTTCATTTAAACTCCAAAAATAATTCATTTACTAAAAAAATTTACCTACAAATTGTTTTTTTATCTTTAAAATGCTTAAAAATTAATACAGATTAAACTCTTTATTTTAAAATCTGGTTGAACTTTCAAAGTCATAACATACATTTGCTAAAATACCTATACTGGCTTCAAAAAACATTAGTTATACCCGATTACAAAGCTTTTTCAAGTCACCTAAAAATATTGTCAAAATTCAAAATGTCTCAGGGTGCATACCAGGCTCATTTAATAAAGCTAGTCCTGGTTCGGTAACAATTTTGATTTAACAACATAAACAAAAAAGCTCTTTATTTTTTGCAACTGCTCCATCTATTTGAAAAAATTTAATCAACCTTGAAAAATCATACGATCCATTTCCCTGTTTAAAAATTCATAAAACATCCGATACGAAAATTTAGCAATAAGATCTGACGTAAACTACTCGAAAAACAAAATCATTCAACAAACAGAAAAAGAAAAGGCAATAATAAAACAGAGTTAGGCTTAACAGATATGTAACCCCCTGCGAAGACCTCAAACATTGACATAATACATAAAACATATCAAAGGTTGACCTTTCGAGTCTGATACAATCAGGCCTAGGTCTTTTCCAAATAAAAATAATATGAAAAAAAAAAAATTGATTAGTCTTTTTAGACTAAATTTATCATCTGAACTATTAGGGATTTCTCCTGACCTCTTAATGCATGTGTTGCGATTCTAATAGGTTCAATGAGAAACAAATTTATGACTGGGCTTATAAGTTCATACCCGGAGTCTTATTATCAATGCTAATTATGCAAAATTATCGGTTTCTGCAAACGGATTAGTTCTAAAAACCGATAATTTAAATAAAAATAATGAGAACTTACAGAATTATCAGAGATTCCTTCAACAAAAACCATTTCTATGCAATAAATTACCGGTCAAAGCACCTGATGGCCTGGAACAAGATGGATGCCAAGGCGTCCAACCGCGAAAAAAATTATGTATAGATGGCAGCACTTTAATCCAGATATTTCCTTCAGATATATTTTTTTTTTTTTTTTTTTTTTTTGGGGGGGGGGGGGAATCATAATTAATCTAAGGCTAATTAAAATTAATTAACTGTGAATCCAACTTTTAAAGGTTGTTTGCCATCAATTTTTGTATTTTGAAATTGAAATTTTGTATGATTTTAAAAACGTCAAGAAAAATTGCAGCCATTTGCGGCAATTTGAATCGTTAATTTGAAAAAGGGGACGCATGTCTCGTAAGATAAACAAAAGACAAGTCCCCTTTTTCAAATTAACGATTCATTTTCCATGAGAATCATTTTTAAACTCGTTCCATTTTTATTAAATTTAGTAATCAGCGTTGTGATGCTCTGAGTCAGGATCAAAAATTATTAAATTTCCTTAAATGCCTGATCGATTTCGATTTATTAGGCTTCAGGAGCTAAAAGTTAAACTGACATTAAAATTCATCAAGCAACATAGTTGCATATCACAGATCTAAGTAAATATACAATGTAAATACATTCTGTCTGATATGCAACTATGTTGCTTGATGAGTTTTAGCGTTTTAATTACCATATTAGTGAGAGTTAACAAATTTCTTCTTTCCAAAAAGTCAAACGCGCCAATTTTTAAATACAAAAAAAAGGAAAAAAATGGCGTCCAATATTGCGATTTTGCAAAATTTTGGAATTCTAGCCCTTAGAAATTAACTTCTGCTTTAATTAAATTCAATACTGTTTGAAATCCATTAAATTACAACTGAGATTAGTTTATTTTATTAGTATAACGGTATAATCATAAAAAAAAGAACAGGAACTGGAATTGGCTCCAAATCAAGGAGGCAGTGACATTACGTCGTCTGCCAATTCCGCCGTTCGTGGTATTTACATTTGATAAAAAATTTTATTATCGGGTGCAAATTACCTGATATCAGAGTAATTACGTTGCAATTATGATTTTACGTGGATTTATTTTAAAAAATTAATGTCAATGTTAAATCTACTTAGATTGTGGTAGCGTGTCATTAACGTGACTTATTAATATTTTGACCTTTTCATTATCAAATGTTTAGAGGGTACTTTAGTCTTGAATCTTGGTCTCACATTTATGAATGATTTTATATAATTATCAAAATTTGTTTAGGGGTTGTGTTTTTAATGATGTTATAAGTCTAAATTCCTCGACTCTGCTTTTTTTTTATTTGACTTAGTCGTCATTATCTATCAATAAATGGATATGATTGATTTTGGTTTTTTCCTGATTATAAGCAAATATTAAAAATTATTCATGACCATAGTATATGTTTCTTCCTCAGTTTTAATTAAATTGTTGTCAAGATAACACTCAAGTTTTCTTCGATTTGTTTAACCACAAAGAAAAAAAAATTTTTTGACTTCAAGATTTTTTATACATTTTTTTTTTTTAAATTGAAACTAAAATAATTAGAAATGAGAGCCAATATTAATTGTGATCATGTGCCGAAAGTAATGTCTGTAATTGAACTCTTAATGATGAAAGTTGTTGTATTTTTCACAATGTGCTTCTTTTTCACAAGTCAAATTAAAATGGACGTTTTTTATTTGCCAAGAGTGAATCCCATATATTATTCAGACTATTCCGATACAAAAATTATTATTTGAATTAATTCCCTTTTTGTGAGATTTTTTTTTTAAAAGAAAAAAAAAGAAGCTTGAAAGTGAGACCAAGGTTCTTAATTAAAATACCGCAAATGTCCATTGAAAATGGCTGCGTGGTTTTCAGGAAAGTGGCAGTGCCAAAAGAAAAAACAAATGACAGACTTTGAAAGTTTAGAAAGTGATTATTCCATTGCTTGGGGTAAAATTAAAGAAGTAGGTTTTAAAAGGGGAAAACAAAATTAAAAGCTTTTGCGGTAATAATAATAATTTTTTTTTCTTTTTTTCAGAATCCAATTCTTAAGTCTTTTCTCGCGGGATCAATCTCTGGGACCTGTTCAACTGTTATCTTTCAACCTCTGGATTTGGTCAAGACTCGTCTGCAAACTCCAGTACCTGCTTTAAAGTAAGTTTTAGAAAAATTTGTAAATTTAATCAGGGATAAGTGTAAATAATTTTTAACTAATTTTTTTTTCTTGTCTTTTAGTGCTATCAGCTCAGTTAGATCACTTGGTATCGTCCCGATTATTGCTAGTGTTGTGCAGCAAGAACAATTATCTGGGTTATGGAAGGGAATAACACCTGTAAGTATTTTTTTTTTCTTTTTAATGAAAAAAAAAAAAAAATTTTGCAAGTCAAATCAATATCTTATTTTATTTTATTTTTTTTTTTATTTCCTTTTTTAGTCCTTAGCAAGATGCATCCCAGGAGTAGGCCTATATTTCTCGTCTTTACACATTTTAAAAACAAACTGGCTCGATAGAACAAATAAAACTAGTCTCGGACCAATTGAAGCTGTGATGTTAGGGATGACGGCTAGAACGATCAGTGGCGTTTGCATGATTCCATTCACCGTTCTAAAAACTCGAGTTGAGGTAAATATTATACTAATTCATTTAGTTTTGAAATATAGTCCCGAAAAAAAATATCAAAATAAAAAAAACAAAAAAAAAAACTTTAAGAAGTTATAATTTTTTTAAAATAGCGCAAAAGTGCGAAAATACTAGAAAAAAAGTTTTGAAAAAAGCCCTGAATAATCGTCCCATCTCAGCTCTTACATCTTCTTAACTGAATTTTTTTCTTTTTTCAGAGTGGAGTGTACAGATACGGCAGCATGTCAGACGCTTTACGCACTATTTACCGGATGGAAGGAGCCCGGGGCCTTTGTTGCGGTTTAGTTCCTACGCTATTTAGAGACGCTCCATTTTCGGGGCTTTACCTCATGTTTTATACTCAGACCAAACAAGCGTTACCTCAAGGTAAATTTTCTCTCAATAACTTAAAACTTCCTTCAAAAAAAAAAAAAAAAAAGATTTGAAATTACAAGGGCCCACCAAAACCATAATTAATTTTTCATTTTTTTTTTACTTTTAGCTTGGTTAGACGGAAACGCGTCTTCCCCAATACATTTCACATGTGGTATTTTCGCCGGAGTCTTAGCTTCGTTTGTCACGCAACCCGCAGATGTGATCAAAACTAAAATGCAACTCTATCCGGATAAATTTAAGAATTTAACTTCCGTAGTCGTCTATGTTCATCATGTAAGTATTTTCTTCTTTTACACAAAATTAAAAATCCGTTCAATTTTAAAAAGAGGCTCCAAAATTTGTAAAAATCGAAAAAACTGAGAATTTTCGGTAACGCTTCAGAATTTCTTCAAGGACCGATAAAAAGTTTCCAGAAAGACGATTTTACTGGACATCGAGGCCCTAGAAAATTTTATTTTAAAAGCCCTAAAAAAATTTTTAAAACTGAAAATTGATCAGATCTTATAAGATCAATGATAAAAGCTTAAAAATCGTTTCAAAAGAAAATTTTTAATTCGCCAACAAAGCCCCGAAAAACACCGTAAAAAATTATTTTTCACTAATTACAATTTTTTTTTCTTCACAGAAATACGGTCCTACAGGGTATTTCAAAGGACTGGTTCCACGTATGCTCCGTAGAACTTTAATGGCCGCCATGGCTTGGACCATTTACGAACGAATAACTCGGGGGATTGGGTTAAAATAAACCCAACTTGGGCACTCTTTCTTCTTTCGCCTTCAAATTTTAAATACAAACCGGGAAGGTTGTATTTGAATCTCTTCCTTTCTTCTTTCTGCTTTTTAGTGCCTTAGGCCTAAGCGCAATTTTTCTGATTAGCTCAAGACACGAGTCGATATCCGAGAGAGATATTACATTATTTTGTTAGAGAAGTTTGTCATTTGTAAAGTCAAAGAAATTATTTTTTTCTTTTTGGCACGAGTGTTTGGTAGTCGTTGAGAGTATAAGACTGTCAATTTAAACATCAAACGATTTGACTGGTCTGCCTTATTTAGGAGTATTCAAGTAAAAACAAATAAGAATTATGCTTGTTAACGTTTTAATCATTAAAATGATTTTCTTTTTAAATATAACAATTTTTGTAACAATTAAAAATTGAATTTTATGGCACAAACAACAAAAAAAAGTACAACAGTCGAAGATTTTTTCTAAAAGAAAAATCAAATTAAAATTCAATTTTTATTGTAAAACATGAATAAATATCTTGTTTTTTTTAAAAACATTTATAATATTTTGTTAAATATATATATTTTTTTAATAAATTAATTTTTTAAATATTTTTTTTCGATTTCTAACTTCGCCTCCAGGGAGAATTAATTTCATTAATTTTTTTTCTAATATAAACAGAGTGAATTGTTTTTTAAATTTTTTAATACCAGGGCGGTTTTATAATTTTTGCCTAATTAAGGATAAGATTTCTTCTCCTTTATTGCTTTAAAAAAAATAATATCAATTTGTGACATATCTACTTAATGACTAGAACCCTGAGGAAAATACTAGTTATTTTCATTTTTTCGAATACTTTAGTTTCGAAAACTAGTGTGCAAAATCTACACTCTGTTTTCTGATTTGGTTACAATTTATTGTTCTTTGATTTTCGTTTTAAAATTAAAAGTAAACTAAAACTACGCCAGTGCCAATGCAATCGTAGGCGTAAAAAAAAAAAAATAAAAAAATAAATAAATAAAATAAAATAAAAATAAAATAATAAAAAATTAAAAGTAGCCTAAACAAGTTAATAAAGTAAATAATAAATATAAAAAATAAATGAAATTATAAAAAAACAATAAATAATAAATTTGATTGATTGATGGCATTATTGTTATTAAAATTTTTACGCCCGTAACGAAATCGTCACATCTTTTTTTAAGCAACCAAAGCCCTAAAGTCGAATACGCATCTAAAATTTTCGACATGAGACTCTACTCCGTTGAATAATTAATTTCGGGGCATAATCGATTAAAGCAGGCAAAATGTAAATGGGAGAATTTTGAAGTCGTAAAAATGCTTAGGTGGCTGCTCTTTATGGAAAATAACGAATAACGGCCATTTAAAAAATTTTAAGTTCACAAAGTACTGTTCAGTACTTCTGCACTTTTAACCTCAAAGTTTATCAATAAATAAATGCGCAATATATTTACGGATAAATATACAGCCCATTTTTTTCCCCCTAAAAATAAACAATCAGACGATCAAATGAAGACTGCGCTGAGATCAATTTGTTTTTAATTAAATTATACATTGGAGTAGAGCCTGTACCACCGATGGATTTAAAATTAATTAAATTTATTAATACATTTTTTTTTCAAAAATCAGTTAAGAACATTAGAAAAAGTAAATAGGATCTTAAAAATTTTTGAAAAAAAAATTCTCGTTGCTTAAAGCTTTTTATGGCGTATGGATCAACGAACTTGATCAACAAATTTGATCAATAACCTTGACCTTGAAAATTCAGATTTCTGCTTTTCGTGCTCGTTTGTGAAAAAGCAAACATTCAGCACTTCAAGATCAAAGTCATTGATGACTGAAAATCTTCAAACTTCACTTTAAAAAAAAAAAACTATGAAATTCTGCTGCCATTAAAATAGGTTTGAAAAAATTACTAATTACTAAGGAAAGCCATGAAGAAAACTCAATTCACAATTTTTAGAGAAAAGCCCTAAAAATTGTTCAGGTATAAAATAAGAATGTAACCAGCCATTTAAAGAAACATTTAAAAATCCGTTAACTCAAAAAAAAAAAACGAAAGACACAGAAAAATTCTCAGTAGTCCTCAAAAAACTAACGGTTACGGAATCTCTATTGCGTTCCATAATTAATTAATTAATTAATTAATTAATTTTAAATGCTCGGCAGTTAAGATTAATTTGTTAAACGTGCGTCATTTCTAAAACTTTGCTTCGCCAAACGAACGTCGATTGATTAAAGTGCTAATTTTTTTTAATAATTAAAATGCGTCGTCTAAGTTAATTAATTAGCTACTAATTAGCGAGTTATATGGAGGTATTTCATTTTTTTTAAAAAATGTTTCTAAGAAACAATGATTGATTTTGAAAGACCAAAAACAAAAATATTTTTCCTTCCCTTTTGTTTTTATTTCACTGTTGATTTCCAATATTTCAGTCCGAAAAAAATTTTTTATTTAACTTAATTTTCTCAATGCTGAGTGAATCCGAATATTAAGGCGGTTTTCGAAGTCATATCCTTTATAATTGTTTTGAGCTTGAATGAGTAAAGTTTTACCTTCTTCTAAAGTCTGAAAAAATAAAAATTTCGATTTTTAAACAGAAAAGCATTAAAGTTTTTCTTCTTTTTTTAGGCAACTTACCACTGGTTCTTGAATTAATATCATGGCTAATTCAAACAAGGCAAAGGCTGAAATGTGATCGTTGTTCTCATCAGACTGAGCGTCGTTGCTGGCTTCAATGTCTCGTCTTTTATCTAAGCATGCTCTAAAGCTCGCCATCGCTTTGTCAAAATCCGACGTGCACAGGTACACTGCTCCTTCTACGAGATCAGCAAGGCCTATCATTGGCTCTTTTCCGGTGGAATGACATTCTAAAAAAATTAAAAATGGCGTAAGCAAAGGGAACTAGGGTTGCGAAATTCCAGGCACTCCCTCTTCCGGGCACTTATTTCGTACCCAATACAACATAGCCAAAAGTCCAGGAAATTTATTAATTTTTTTTTGGAAACATTGTCTGCTGACAACTCTATAATTAACGCCTAGCGTTTCAGTAATAAAAAAAGAAAAGCCTAATTCTTATCAGTGTCAAACTCACGAGAAAACTACACGTGAGCTGATAAAAGACATAAAATTAATTTTTCAATTCTAAAAATAATTTTAATTTTTTTTTATTCGTTGCCTATTACCTTCTAAAATACTTTTCAAACGATCTCCGTCGCAAGACGGCAAAGCGTTCCATAAATAAAGAAGCTCGAGAGCGAATAATTCGCACGAAAGCTTATCGATCGTCGAATTTTCTAATCTTTCATTCACCGGAGCTTTAGGATTATCATCTTCCGTTGTTGAATTTTCTGGTTCCGGTTCAGGCAGACAGAATTTCCTCATGCGCCTCGTTATGAACGTTTCGATTTGCACGCTCCCGGTTTTCGAAATCAGATCCGGAATTTCTTCTGCTAAGCGAAAGGCGTACTCCAAATCGCCGTAAGCTCCAATGCAAACTGGGAAAAAAAAATTAAGTTTATTAGGAACTGTAAAATGGGGTTAAATGGACAGCCTGGGGAAAATTTGACAGGCCTAAAAAAGGGATTTCCGACTAAATTCTTTATCATTTATTCGGAAAAATGTAAAAATAAACGCAGATTTTTATGCCAAATTGTGAAAATAATCTTTAGGCCTGATCACTTCATTCCCCGTTTTACGGTAATCATAGTATTTTTCCTACTAAATTCTTAACTTACCGACAGTCAAATAAGTGTAAAAACTTTTAGACCATCGTGATTTGTTCCTCAGCTGATTAAAGCATTGAAAAGCGTTTCCCCAATCCAGCTGGATTAAGTAGCACCAACCGACTTCGTGTAAGCAAAGTAACTGGATTTCACGTTGAGGAGATTTATCGATTGCTGATTCGTATGCTTCTAAAGCTTTTGGAATGTTTGACTGAAATTTAAAAAAAATGAGATCGGTGAACCGATCAAAGTGCTTTATCGACTATTTAAATACCGGTAATTCTCAAAAATATAGTTAGTTTTTCGATCAGAGTTCCACCAAAGCCGCAGTACGGGCACAAGGAATGCGAATTTCTGAAAAATTATTTCAGATTTTGAATCCTCAACCCCGAAAATATTCTCAAAAATACGGTTAGATTTTTGATCAGAGACACCAAAGTCGCTGTATAGGCGTAAGGAATTCGAATTTTGGAAAAATTATTTCAGATTCGGAATCCTCTACCCCAAAAATATTCTCAAAAATCCGATTAGATTTTTGATCAGAAATCCACCAAAGCCGCAATACGGGCATAAGGAATTCGAATATTGGAAAAATTATTTCAGATTCGTATCCTCTACCCCGAAAATATTCTCAAAAATACGGTTAGATTTTTGATCAGAAATCCACCAAAGCCGCAATACGGGCATAAGGAATTCGAATTTTGGAAAAATTATTTCAGATTCGGAATCCTCAACCCCGAAAATATTCTCAAAAATATGGTTAGATTTTTGATCAGAGGTCCACCAAAGCCGCAGTACGGGCATAAGGAATTCGAATTTTGGAAAAATTATTTCAGATTCGGAATCCTCTACCTCGAAAATATTCTCAAAAATACGGTTAGTTTTTCGTTAGCTCCCACGAGGAACCCGCCAATCAGCATCCAAATCGCTTTGTTGACGTAATCGATGACGTCATGTCGTGACGTTTCAAAAGTTGGAGATATCGGTTTTTAGGCCTATACCCATACTTTTAGCCCTGCTCACCGTTTCTGAACCACTCAACAGAATTTAACCAAATTTCAATGGTAGCGTATCTTGATGAATATCTACTGCAGTACGAAAATCGGACTCAATCGGTAGCTGCGTTCACGATTTATAGTCAAAAAATATCTTGAAATAGTTGAAAATTCAACATTTTTACTCACTGCTTCCGAATCGCTGAACCGATTTGGCTCAAAAACTAATCAGCACCTACATTTCATTAGAAGTTCCTACCCACCAAAAATCATCGACATCCGTTCTTCCGTTTTTCTGCTTTTCGACGGACAGATTTTTTTGCACATATATTCATATATTCATACATTCATACACACATACACACATCCAATACGTACATGCCAATACCTTGTCGCGACAATTTTTTTTTGAATTTTTCTTATGGCCGATGACCTTGAGAAATTTTTTTCTTGTCCTTGTGGCGACACTTCAAAAATTTATTTAACATTGCGATCCCGTAAGAAACGTTATGGCGACACTTGAGGTGTCGCCATAGTGTCATACTGTCGCGATAGTGTTATGAAAAATCGGGTATGAAGTCGCGATAAGGCCGACCATGTCAGCACATAAACACATACACACACACGGCCACCATCCAAATTTTGCTTTTTTCGGCATCAGGGGACTTCAAAACGTGTAAAAATATCGAAAACTGAAAATCTGAAATTTGTGCTAAAAACAATGCTTTATTCTCCCTGCGGTCGATAAAGCAAAAAAAAAAAAAAAAAAAAAAAGTGAAAGAGTTAAAAGGAAAATATAATATATCAAATAAGATGTGGATTTTCCTCAAGGGGCGTTGCATGTTTTTCCTATGCTGCAATTTAACTGACTGCAAAATTTTCTATAAGAAAAAAACTTGTTCAATAAAAGCCTCTTTTAAAATTATGCAGCTTCCCAATTAGAAAACTGTTCCAAACCCATTGCCTCCCCTTAAGCTATCAAGCACTTGCCTCCCTCCTACCCACAAGCTTGTACGGTTTTAAATATTCAAAAATTAATAGCCCCACCTTCAGTCTTTGAACTCGCCCTTTAAAAAACAGGAACAAGGCAGAATCTCCAAATTCAGTTTGACTCTCGTTAATTAACGATTCGGCAGCCTGAACCCCAGCTTGAACGTTGGAACCATCAAGGGCAAAGAACGGTCGGACAATCGTGTGATACCATAATAAAGCTAACCTGTATCAGAAAAAAAAAAAAAAATTAATTAATACAAAAAATTGTTAATTTATGAACAAAATAATAATAATATTCGAAATACTTTATTCTTCCAAAAATACATGACTTTTCAGTTTCTTTCCTTTTACAATACAAAGGAAACATTTTTCATTGTTGCCAACCTACACAAATAAAGAGAAAAAGGTCATTTTTTTATTTATTTTAACACTTCCTCCAAAAAAATGACACTTTCTGACAAAAAGTTACTAAAATAAAAAAACTAAAAATTACATGAAAGAAAATCAGACCTATTGTGACTTATAAGTCATTCCGATACCACTGCAAAGTCTTTGAAATCTTACTCTTTCTAAAGGTTTTGTGAGTAGATCCGCTAATTGAAGCTCACTTGAAACATGTTCCACTACAAGTCTTTTATCAGTAACTAATTCCCTGACATAAAAATGCTGCACTTGAATATGCTTTGTTCTTTTGTGAAATTCAGGATTCTTTGCCAACTTTACAGCTGCGTTGTTGTCAACATATTGTACAGGCACACTAAAGACATCAAAAATTTCGTTTAAGAGGCGACTGAGCCACACTGCTTCTTTGGAACCTGAGCTTGCTGCCATGATTTCGGCTTCTGCTGTAGAGGTTGCCACAGTTCTTTGTAGTTGACTAGACCAAGAGATAGCTCCTCCAGACAACATGGTGACCATTCCACTTGTACTTCTTCCTGTTTCTCGGTCGTTTGCAAAATCGGAGTCCGAATAAATCTCTAAATATTTATCATCTGCTTTGTATGTTATCTTCAGATTTTTTGAACCTTTCAAGTACTTCAGCACTCTTTTTGCGTCGATCCAATCTCTAATTCTGGGCTGATTAAGTCTTCTTGCCAATTTATTTACGGCAAAGGCAATATCAGGTCTAGAGACTGTTGTTAAATACATGAGACTTCCAACTAGCTCTCTATAAGGAGTTCTGCTATGCGCTAATTTATTATTCGGATTCTCTTCCTTTCCGACAGGGGTAGTTATTGGATTTGAATCCTTCATCCGAAATCTTTCAAGAGTTCCTCAATGTAATGTGTCTGGGAGATAGATATCTCACTTCTATCTTCACTGATCTCTATATCCATACCCACAAACGTATCGACATCTCCAGTCTTCATTTGGAATTCATCATGCATCTGATTGAAAAATGCATCATGTTGATCATCCTCGTCTGCTAAAGCTAATCCATCATCAACAAAAATTCCTGTTATGAAAAGTTTATTTCCTTCACATTTATAGTAAACACAAGGATCGGCTTTGCTTTGTTTCAAACCTGTTGCTTTCAAGGATCTTTCAAAACGTTTATTCCAGCAACGAGGCGCTTGTTTCAGCCCATAGATACTCTTTCTCAATAAACAGACTCGATTTGTACCATCACTAAAACCTTCAGCTTGTTCCATGTAAGTTTCATCTTCCAAGAGCCCATACAGAAATGCCGTTTTGACGTCGAACTGTTTAATTTTCATCTTACGATGCGCTGCTATGGCTAGCAATGCCCGAATAGTTTCCTTCCGCACTACAGGACTAAATGTTTCTCCATAGTCAATTTGGGTATTACCTTTAGCCACTAAACGAGCTTTAAACACAATTTCTTCCCCTTTCGTTTTCTTTTTGAAAACCCATCTATTTTTCAATATCTTTTTACCTTTTGGCCTTTCTACTAAAGTCCACGTTTCATTTTCTCGCTGGGAATTCATCTCTTCCAACATCGCTTTGTGCCATTCTGAAGCTTCTGCTGAATTCACTGCTTCCTTATAATTTTCTGGATCTTTCAACTCAGCTTGACTATTTGCAACAAACACGAAATCACTACTTGTCATCCACTTCGGTTTCTTTCTATCTCTGGATGGACGATCCTGACCTCCGAATTTCTAGATTCATCTTCCTCCAAATTCGTAGGTTCTTCTTCTGACTGGACAGATGCTTCCTCCGAATTGGCAGGTTCTTCCCCCGAATTGGCAGGTTCTTCCTCCGAATTGGCAGGTTCTTCCTCCGAATTGACAGGTTCTTTTTCCGAATGGACAGATTTGTCCGGCTTTAAATTGTCAAGCGCAGATGAAATACATAACTTTTCCGGATTAAATCTGACATCATGACTGCAAACGATCTTGTGCTGACCTGGCAACCAGACACGATAGCCATCGTTTTCATTTACGTATCCTACTAGCTTCCCCTTAACTGATTTTTCATCGTTTTTCTTCCGAAGCACTGCGGGAATAAGAACATAACATTCGGTACCATACACCCGAAGAAAATCAAGGTGTTCTTTATGAAGCGACCGATTATACCATAATTCATACGGTGTTTTATCCTTTTCTGACGATTTAGCTGTCAGGTTCAAAATGTACACTGCGGCATTACAGGCTTCCGCCCATAAAAACTTTGGCAACCCAGCAGCTAGTCGCATAGAGCGTTGAGCCTCCATTATGGTACGATTCTCTCGTTCAGCACAACCATTGAGCTGAGGAGTATACGGGGGTCCATCGAGAAGAGGGATACCATACTGGTTTAAAACATCTATATTTTCTTGATTTTTAAATTCGTTTCCACGATCACACCGGAATTCTTTGATAACATGACCTAACATTTTTGCTTCATTAAGAAAAGTTTTTAAGTTTGTTGATACTTCATCTTTCGTTTTTAAAAAAAAGACCCGACGAAATTTACTGTAATCGTCCTTAAAACAAACATAATAACGAGATTTACCTATGGATTCAACTTCCATGGGCCCACAAACGTCAGCATGAATGCGAGCACCCGTCTCTGTCGGTCGATTCAACCGTTCACGATTAAACGGTAAACGATGCATTTTGCCTTTCATACAACCGTCACATAACTGATCCCCATCATTATCACAAAAATTGTAATGAAAACGTTTCAAAAGTTCTGCAACATGCTGCTTATTCTGATGAGCATATCGTTCATGGAAAAGTTGCAACGGATTACCGACTTTGGCTAAATTTGCATGAGCCACAGGTTCTACAACTCTAAAATTCATTTCATACAAATACTCGCCCAAAACACCCTTAAGTATTACATCATTGGTACTTTTAGACCGTACTTCCACAGTTTCTTCATTAAAAACCGAGTAAAAGCCTCTCCTGGCATTGGCTTTCACAGAAAAAAGGTTTGCGAACGACTCCGGTGCATGCAAAACATTTGTTAACGTACCAACGTGAAGTTCATTATTCAACGACCATTCAATATTTATATTACCTTGACCCAAAGCCACCATTGTAATTCCTTTTTTGCCAAGAGAAATAATTTGCGGTGTCGAAAATTCGTTGTAAGAAGAGAAATAATGTTTATTTGGCGTGATATGCTCGCTGGCACCACTATCAGAATACCAGGCGTCGGATTGTTTGAAAGCTGACACAGTTTGTAAACAAACACTGGACAACATTACTGCCGCGAACTGAACTGTTTCCTTTGGTTCCTTTGACTCACGACGGTTTGATGCTTCGTTTAAAGTGGTCTTGTTATCAGGACACTCCGATTTCCAATGCCCCAGTTTATGACACAAATGACAAGGAAATTTTGATTTTTTATCTTCAGAAGTCTTATCGGTTTTCTTACTATCACCCTTCTTAATAATCTTCTTGCTTGCAATTAATGCAGTACTCGAATTTACTGGTTCTTCATTTCCTTCAGATTTTGTGTTTGAAAATCGATGTTCCACAGCACACAGTTTTTCCAACAGCAAGTTGACAGATGGTTTCTGAATAGTATCCCAGACATCCTTAAAATTGTCGTATTCCTTCCCAAGACATGAAAGGATTCTGCCCACTAACATCTTTTCCGACAACTCATTTTCTTTGTGTTGCTTTAATTCATGATTGAGATCAATGAACAATTTTTGCAGCCTCGACACCAATGATTTATATCCTCTGATTCTTTACGTTCAGCTCTGAAAAAAGTTTCAATCAAATTATTTAAGCGTTGAGTGCTGCTTCTTTCAAACCTAGAGTGTAGCTTATCCCAGATTTCCTTTGATGTATCACAGGTAAGGACCAATTCCATCAATACATCATCCAATGATTTGGTAATCAAATGAGCCGCTTTTGCATCATCTTTATGCCATTGATCAAAAGCATCAGCGTTGTTTCTTCTACCCGGACACGTCCTTGAACCATTTACAATTGACTCCAAGCCATAAGAACGAAATGCAAACTTCATTTGCCATTTCCATGCTTGCCAGTCTTCTGGCCCCTTCAAGGGACGTACCTTAACTTTAACGGAAGCGCTGGAGTCCATAACCTGTTAATTTATGAACAAAATAATAATAATATTCGAAATACTTTATTCTTCCAAAAATACATGACTTTTCAGTTTCTTTCCTTTTACAATACAAAGGAAACATTTTTCATTGTTGCCAACCTACACAAATAAAGAGAAAAAGGTCATTTTTTTATTTATTTTAACAAAAATAAATATTTTTTTAAAAATACTCACGATGCTAAGGGTCCACGCATATCATTCCCTTCTCTACTGAACATCAAAGCGGATATACCAATTTTTCTGTCCCCTTCAAACCCTAGGAAATGAATTAATTTCAACAACGAAGGAGGCAACAACGATATACACAACTGGAAAATCCCATAGCCGAATGAAACAGCTGACATCAATCTAGCAACTACTTCAGGTTTGATGTTGATTCTGTAGAAAAAAAAAAAAAGATTACATTCAGAACAGAAATACAAACTTGACTCATAAATTACTTACTCATTACTACCAGAAGCAAAAGCAAAAGAAGCTAAATATGCTAAGGGATTCCGAAATCCATTTGCAGTACTGTTGGGTGTATTAGGGACGGACCATTCATTGGATGGACTAGTAACTGACGATAAACTAGAATTTGAAACACTCCTTGTAACTACTTGCCAGGACGGAAACTGAGAACCTGAACAAGAAACATAACAATCCTTAATCTAAATATCACTTTTATAATAAATGTTTTGCTTACCAGGAATTACAGCATCACAACCAAATGTTTTTTTATATAAATTTAAAATCTCAGTATAGGTATGCTGATAAACTTTCCAAGCTTTCCTCAAAACCCATCCTCCTTTAACATAAGATGATAAATCCTGCTGAAGAAATGTCAAAAGGGCCATACAGACTTGAGAATCAGCTAAAATAATTTGTTCTTCCAATTTTTCAGCAAGATCAGGATCCTAAGCAAATATAAAATAAAAGAACATTCAGACCATTACTTAAAAAAAAAAAAAACATTTCACACGTACAGAATAACTAAAGCTTCCAAAAACTTTATTTCTCATTGATTTCAACCATCCAACATCCTGTGCACATCGTCTTTCAATATCCTTCAAAGTTTGAATTGCTTCATCCAATTTATCATCTTCAAATGTCATCAAAGCATTCATAAAAGTCAAAAAACAATATCCAGCTGCCATTTGAATGTTATCTTTTTTTTCACTGAACAACTCCTCAGCTTCCTCAATCTGATTGTTGAGCAACAATTTAATTCCTTCCCTTGCCAAACCTTGATCGTCATTTTCTTCACTCATTTTTTCACTTAACATTTATTTTTGCAATTACAACCAGCTCCCAAATCAGAATCTGAGGAAAGATTCATAAAACTGTCCCTGTCCTCCTCGACGAGGCCTTCCGCAGAGCTTTCATCAACCGCGGGGAAAGTAACTCCGCCTGCATTTCTTTTAATTTCGATTGTTTTGAGTACTTTAGAATTTTTCTGGGTGCAGCAATATCCGAATGTTTTTATTGTGAAGGCGATTAAAATCCCGAGAATCACCATATATACCCAAATGTGAATCACTGTTAGTTCGAAGGCGATTCCAAACAAATCGAGGTTACCGATATCAAAGAAGAAAATACGGTTCTTTTTACGACATCGAAAATTAGATCTAAAATTTTCCGGAAGACAATCGCACATGTTTTTTCCAAAATCAAAATTGTTTATAATGAGGCCTAATATCCGGTTTTGATTTAAAATCGCTCGAGGCGATTTCTTACGGAGAAATGAGGAACTAAAACTGCGGTTGGGCGCTTTTTTTTAAAAAAACGTTTAGTAATCGCAGTGTTCTAAATTAAACCGTTATTTTATAGGAAAAGCTTTTTCAATAGAGCTTTTTTTTTTTTTTTTAAAAAAAAGAAGTTTTTTAATATTGAAGAGGATGCATAAAACGGTAATGCGATTTTTTTAAAGAATCGAACGGATTAAGAAAGTTTAAAGTTCTTCTGACTGTTTGTTAATCAAAATTATATATTTTGTAATTTCAGATACATTTGAAACACTTATAGGTAGGTTTCTGATTCTGATCCTGATTAACTTTTTGGCAAATTTTTTTAGAATTCTTTTGAATGACGTCATCTTGGACAAATAAACATGTATGCTGAAGTAAACACATTTGATCTTGGAACACAAGGATGGTCTCCGGTTTGTTCAAGCAAAATTATTTAAATAAATTGCCCTTATCAACAGCTTCTAGTGAATTTTAATAGATTTTCTGTGCAAATTTAATTACATGTCTAAAATCACATAATGTTACCAAAAATCTCTTTCAAAAATTATGTCTATAATATGCTTCTGATCTCTCAATATTTTGTTAAGGAGTCCCAGACTTATTATTACATTACATTAATATGCACAAAATGTTTTAGTTTGTTTCATTTATAACCCTCTGACTGTATTCCCCCATCACACTGCACCAACCCCATCTTTTTCTTCATGTGAAAAATAATGTTGAACCATTGGTTGTGTAACTGGCATTTCTAGAAATATATAGTAGCAGATATAAGGGCCAGGGATTCAAGTGACAGTCCAACTTCCAGCGTAAATCTGGCTCCCTCATCAGCAATAAAATTTCAAATGAGTAAAATCATGCTCAGAAGTAAGGAGCACTTACAAACTATGAAAGCATTAAATTTTCTCAATAAATATTTTTAGTTCCTAGAAAATCATCTGAAACAACAAGAGGAAAATAAAAAATATGTTATGCTCCATATGACGGCTACAGGATTAACTGAAAATCATGCGAATGCAGCGAAACATCTCTACTTACTCAAAAACCAATGTTTCAAAAATATTTCTGCTTTCTATGAAGCTGTAATAAATTTGTACGTTGTCAATACGGCAAATTAAGATTTAAATTTTGACTGAAAAACAAAATTCCAAGGCAAAAATATGCAAATCAATGCTGCCAACCCTTTTCTGGAAAAGTTGTGAGCCTAAAGCCACGACTAAAAAAGTACAGTTCGTCGTGGCGCGTTGTTTTTCAACGCGAGTTGTAATCGTTGTAATGATTGCTATGGTTAGGTTATTATAAATGTAATAACATTTTCAATTTTAATAAAACCCACATCGCTTGTAAGTGAATCACAGTTTTTGATACTATTTTCATTAATTGAACGATACATATTATTTGACCAAAGTTTTATATGGTGGTCATTATTAAATATGGATGCAGATTCCAAAGTGAATTCATTGCTGCCTAAGGTGAGCTCATGTCATTATTTTTACATATTTTCCAGTCTATTTTCTTGTATATTTTATTAGCTGTTTACAAAATTCAGTTTTGGGTAGTGTAAGCACAAATTAATTGTTACATGTCAACAGACTGCAGATTGATTTTGCTTAGGGTTTTTGTAATACGATAGACATCAGAGTCATTCTGTCTTCTTGGCTTGAATCCCACCTTTTAAGTCCTTGAATAAAAGACATAGCCTGGCTGTTTTGAATATCACAGGCTTTACAATGTTTCAGAAACGTCTAGTTTTCATTTTTTTTTTTAAATCACAGCTTAATTGAAAGTGTTTTCATATCATGATTTGGATTAATCAAGCTTGGCTTTTCCAATAAGAGTAGCTAATTTATCATTTAATCCAATAGCTGGGTGGGCTTTTTTGTACCTTATTTGAAACATTTGTAAAAAAACATTTTTCGCAAAACTAAGTAGTAGCACATAGATGAAGAGAAAAGTGTGTTTCCTGTAAAAAGAAAAATTAGGCATAAGGTTTAAAATTCAAACTAAGGTTTGAATATACTTTTGAAGCTGAAGGACCTGGAAAATCTTTTTAAAAAATTTCAATCAAATAGGCTAACTGGTTCAAAATTTTTATCTAATTTTTTTAAGGAGGATAATGTCTTAAACCTTAGCATGGCTTTATTCTACGATATCTACGCAGACACTAAGGTGCGTTTGGAGGACGGCGAAATCGTCAAATTAAACAAGTCCATGCTTTGTTTCACGGCTAGAAGCAAGATATTGTATCAGGTTTTCTATGGATATGCTAAAGGTGAAGTGCTTGATATTAAGGACATTAATTCAGAAACATTTAAATTATTCCTGGATCTTATCATGTCATTTAAATTATACACATTTGAAAATGCTTTCAAAATATTTCCAGTAGCATGGAAATATCAAATGGATGAAGTGATCAATAAATGCATCGAAATTTTCACTTCTACAGACTTATCAAATACACAATTTTATGAGCTTTTCAACATGGCTGTATTTTACTCTTGTGAGAGATTGATCAAGTCATTATGCAATAAGTTCAAAAATTTTTCCGAATATGAATGTAAAAAAATTTTACTGGATAAAGAATTTTGTTCTGCTTTACAGCCAGATTCTTTAAAAATATTACTTTCTAAAATATCAAAGTTTGATTATTTTCTACTGTTGAGTGTGATGCGCTGGGGAAGTAATTACATGCAAATAAATCAAACTGATTGCACCTTAAGGGATTTCATGCAAAAAAATGATTTGTTGAAGTATTTTAAATTGGAGTATTTGGATAGTTTTGAAATATATGATTTTATGCTTGAGAAAGGAGGGGAGAGTTTAATCTCCCTAGAAAAAGCATTGAGACGTCTTAGAGATGTATCATTTTCGGAATATACTGTGAAAATATTTGAAAAAGAAGAACATTTCACCGATGAAGTTATAATGGCAGGACTGCCAATTGCAGGAGTACCATATGGTATAAAGTATAATATAACACTTGAACCTATTGAAATAAAATTTTACCAAGGTATGGAGCCGTACGATGAAAGTGAAACGCTCATGATTTGTACTGGAGAATACAGTGGCCGAGAACATGCTTGCGATGATCATGAGATTTTTTATAAATCTGAATTGGCTATCAGTAGTAGAATGTTAAAAACCAGTTCAAATATACAACTTCAGTTGGACTTTAAAAAAATCAATATGCAAGTTGTTGGTGCAAAATTTAAATTTGATCGTAAATTTACATTCAAATGGGTATTTTTATGGCCATGTAGTGTGACTTACAAATCAGATTTGAAAAATTTTAAATTTGTTAAAGACATTCAATTTATAGGAACTTTTAAAATGAACTAAGATCATTTTCTAATGAGGATTAAATTTACTCAATAAATAATTAGTTCAAAAAAATATAAGCTGTAAATACATCAAAACATGTCTGTACATGGAGTACAACATTGCACTAAAATTTGTTTTACCAGGAGGTTTTCATAATCCACTTGATTTGCCATTGAATGTGGTTTTAACATATCTAAGTTATGATCCTGATTCCAAAGAAATATCACTCTCGGAAATGAGCTGGAGATCAGAATTTCTCGAAATTTTAATTTAACTATTTTATTGTTCAAAGCCAGACATAATTAAATATAATTTGAAACTCGGATCCAGCATTATATCGCACACACGGATATGCAGACAAAGCTGTGTCCATCAATTAACAGTTTGAGCTTGTAACCAAATGAGTATGATTTTCCTTGATTTTAATGTACTAATTTTAAGCTTGGGCCTTTTATCAAATTGATATAGGCCTAATTTTAATATAAAAGATATCCTGAAGAAAAAATGACTGATGATGTAGTGGATAGGACCAATGCCATTTGTTAAACAGTGAGCTTTCAAATGTATAGCTTTGAACGGTGTACCCCTCTGTGCGATGATTGTGGTTCAAATGTCTCTTGCGCATTAATTTTTTTTCTTTTTTTTTCAAAATGTTTAATTCTAAAAAGAGAGGTCTTTTCGGTTTCCGGGAAAAAGGTCGACAAGGAAAAAGGTCGAAAGGAAAATCGACCTTTTTCTTTCGATCTTTTTCCTTGTCGACCTTTTTCCGAAAAATTTAAATAAAAGCGGGAAAAAGGTCGACTTTTTCCGAAAAAAAAACCAAGTAAAAAAGAGATTCGTTCGTGCGAGTGGTAACGATTTATAAAATATTATTAAGGTAAAGGGAAAAAAATCAATTAAGAAGTACATTATAAATAAAATTATCAATATGATATAGTGAAACATAAAGTTTTATTAAATTGTGGACAATTATAGTTGCACTTGTTTTAAAGCAACCATTATTTAATTTAGTGTAGTCTGGCTGGACAAATTTTTTAGGGATATATCATGTTTTTAATTTATTTTACGCAGTTTCCTTTTTGTGCCTTCAGCTTGTGAATCTTTTTTCCTTTTTAAACTTAATTTCTGTCCTTCATTGGAAGTAACCGAGCATGAAGAGTACAGAATTATTTGCAAAGAGTACGAAAACTACGTAAATGAAGAGTAAAAACGTGATATTTCCCAAAAAAATTTGTCCAGCCAGACTACACTAAATTAAATAATGGTTGCTTTAAAACAAGTGCAATCGTCATTTTTCGCAATTTAATGAAACTTTATGTTTCACTATATCGACCATTTTATTTGTAATGTACTTCTTAATTGATTTTTTTCCCTTCACCTTAATAATATTTTATAAATCGTTACCATTCGCACGAACGAATCTCTTCACGTCTCCTTTTTTACTTGGTTTTTTTTTTCGGAAAAAGTCGATCTTTTTCCCGCTTTTATTTAAATTTTTCGGAAAAAGGTCGACAAGGAAAAAGATCGAAAGAAAAAGGTCGATTTTCCTTTCGACCTTTTTCCTTGTCGACCTTTTTCCCTGTAACCGTCTTTTCTATTTTATCCAATGACCGGTTTTTCTGTTTTTTTCGGACTTGTATTATTTAATAATTAAAAATTGTATTTAATCATGTCTGTAATAATATTAGATAAGAGGTGATTTTTTTTACCAATTAGAAAAATTAGAAAAATTAGAAAAATTTTTTTTACCAATTAGAAAACGTTAGTTCTATGTTTCAGAAACATAGAACAAAGTAGCCTAAGAAATTTGTTTAAAAATTTAAATTGAGTGGGGCTGTGAATATTTTAGTTGAGGGCTATATTTGTATTTAGTGTACCGGTAATGTAATGTATGTTATAGTGCATATTGTCAAAGCTATGTTTACTTTTTAATATTTAGTATAATTATTTTTGTTCCGTAATTCAATATTTTTGATTCATTTATTATCGTAAAACGAGATGAAATCGACCTTGTGGGTCAACTTTGGAGGCCATATCTTTGCTAGGTAGTGGTATTGATAGTTCTCAAAAATTTTAAACTTACTTCTAATCATTTGCAGCGACTTCTTTGACCAAAATTAGTACTTCCGTTAATAGTGATTAGGGATGTCTAGTCTTAAATATACAGGATATATATACGTATATATATACGTATATATACAGTATATATACCAGCCAATGTATACGTTGTATATTTATGAATTTTCATTTATAAAATAGGGCATAATTCACTAATATTTTGATTTTACATCGATAATTACTCGTTAATTAATGAATAATGACAATAATTCACTAATATTTTAACTTTTGCACGGTCATAATTTTATCGGCCACAGCCATTTTATCAAAAATGGCGTCGTATGGCTGGAAGTATAACTGAGCGCCTAACGGAGAGAAATCTAAAAACCAGTAAAAAAGATTTTTTTCCTTGCTTAAATTACATAAGTAAACTGTAATAAGCTACATATTAAACCTTTCTCTGACTTAATGACCGAAAAACCCCCTAGGACAGTCAGAAAAAATAATAGCTTTTTTTCCTAAATTAAATTGAATGTTTAACTTATGAGTATATGTATACGTATATATACGTATATATATACGTATATATATACCGGTAAATATACAAACATAAATATACTGTATATCAGACATTCCTAATAGTGATTTACCAGACAAAAAATTGACGTACTTTATACGTCATGTAATTGTCAGTCGGAGACGCCATTAGCCATGGGGTCGTTATCCGGAAAGATTTAACAAGATCTCAGACGTCCAAAGCCCTTCGTCATTTTATGGCCTCGTAAAAACGAACTTTCCTGATGACCAAAATATGGCCCCTCCACCGTGATGTCGATATTACATGTATGACTGGATATGATCATGTCGTTTCGTCGTATAAATTTATAACGATCTCATTTGAAATATTTTATATATTAACTTTTAATTATATGATGTCGCAAAAGTAATCATGAAGGAGGAATTAATTGACATCGAATGTAATGGAAGAGGAAAAAATCTGAAATTTTTCAAGTTAAACGATCAAAGACAACCGTTGTCTGAAAACATTTTAATCAAGGATTGTTCAGTAACATTTGAAAATTCATTACTAGTGCGATACCTATATCGTTTATTTGACATTGCGGTCGGAAACACAGGAATAATAGGAACAACTTTTACAATGAGGTTAAGATGATTGTATTAGTAGTTCCTAGGCTACAATCCCTTGTTAGAGGGAGGGAGTGTCGGTGGTCACCTAGAGAGCCTAGAAGGAGAGAGTCGCAAACTCCACGTATCGCACCAACAAAGTCTTGTGCTCTAAATAGGAAAACGACCAATCAGATACCAGCTTTGAACAATGCAATCCAATGAAATTAACGGAAAGCGGAAAACTACCAATCAGAGAGCTCTGATATAGAATGCGGCTCTCTCCTTCTAGGCTCTCTATGGTCACCCATCCACTTACTGGCCGTGCTCAGTGCTGCTTAACTTCATTGATCACTCTGCCGCTAGATGGAACGAGTCACCACTCCGACCCCCAAAGCGCATTAGATAAATTGGAAGGAAAAATATCAGATGCAAATGTTTTGGCTCTGCACACAGAATTAAAGAGAAGAAAGCAAGTTATTGAACTGGACTCAACAGTTAACGAATCAACAAGGCGAGAATTTATATCTCCTTTTTTAGTTGCTGCCATCATACATTTTAAAAATCAAAACTTGGATATCTGCCTTGAGCCCGCGGCTCAGCTAAGGGGTCATGTACATATTACGTAAGTATGTTAAGGGGGGGGGGGTCTCACACTTTCTTACGTAAGCTTTTTTCTAATCTGGCTATGGAATTTTTGAAAATAAAATAAATAATTAATTAATTAATTTCATGGTTTTTTTTTAAATATTGTAAATGTTGCGGCGAGCTAATAGGGGTCATGTACATATTACGTAAGCATTTTTTTTTCCATTTTCCACCCCCTCCCTTCCCGTTGTAAGCATGAGTAAGATTTTGGCAACCCCCCCCCCCCTCCATATTACGTAAGTATTTTTTTTTTTTTTTTTTTTTTTTTTTTTTAATGGAGCCAACGGCACCTCGACTTCGGTAATTTTCCCCATAGTTCATGGAACTGAAATAAACCAATGTAAACACCTATATTGAGAAAAATTAAAGAGAAGGTTACCTTTATTTAGACGGTAACAAAATAATGTAATATTAGCTCGCAGCAACATTTACAATATTTTAAGAAAACATGAAATTAATTCATTAATTATTTATTTTATTTTCAAAAATCCCTGGTCAGAGATGAAAAAAGCTTACGTAAGAAAGTTTGAGACCTCCCCCCCTCCCAATTGTAACACATAAAAAGTTCTCCTAAGCTTCCGATGGAAAAATTTTTTTCAGAAACAGATTATCATTTGTGTAACTCTTTTGATCTTTGCCTCCAAATTTAAGTTCCATTTTTGTTAACTTGTTTATGTCCTATATTTTGCTGCACTCCTTCATCCATTTTAAAATCTTTCCGTATTCTAAAATTCAATTTTAGTTGCCGCAATCGTTATTTTTCGGTTAAGCAGCCAATTAATCACCAGTTAATTCTTCCTACAATAATGGGCCTGTGAAGTTAGGAGTGAAATGAAAATCTTATATTTTGAAAACGTATGATTTTGAGCTTTTTTGAATTTTCAGGAAAACCGAACGTCCGAATTTGAGTTTTAAAGACAGATAAAGCGTAAGCATTGCTAACGTCCCAGATAAAAAATTCCAAAAGCTTCGAAAACTTGGCTCTAATTTAATGAATTACCGTAAGAAATACATAAGCGTTTGAATGTTTTCCATGCATCATATCGAAAACCAGAAATGGTTTTCAGCTGGGATAACGAAAAGCTCAAACTTTGCAATTGAAGTTATTAAGTTCAGCCAAATTTGAGTTTGGAAAAAACCTTGTTTCCCTACCACATAAAAGTTTGATCATGCTCAAGAATTCAAAAGCCCCAAATTTCCTCTTCTAACACTTTCTTCCCCATGCAAAATTAGGAAAACTGCGAGCTCTTCTAGCAGATTGACATGCTGTTCTGTTGTGGCTATAGTTTTGGTCCGCCTGAGGAGTAAATCCTCATACTCTCCGATTTTGGAGAGCGTTCCCCTATCCGCCTGGGGAGGCGCCCGATGGGGGACTAGCCAAAAACCCCACACGGGTTGGGGGGAAAACTCGGAGACCGCGCCCGACCGAGTTGTCCCCCCAAGCCAGCGTCAAAGGATCACATCCTCCAAACGGCACGAGTCACCAACCCCGTACGGATCGACATAAAAATGACGTCCTTTTCACATCGATCCGTACGACATTGGATCCGCATGACGTAAGGAGGACTTTACTCCTCTAGCTGACAACTTAAAACTAATACAACATTACATACAATTTACAAAACAGTTTACAATACTATCCTAATTTACAATACTATTTACTAAACTTAACCTAAACTTAAATTAAGGTTGTACAAACGTACAATGTACGGCATTGGACGTTCATACAATTTACAATACCAGACATTAGTTACAAGATTGTCGTATATACGTTTCGACAATCTTTGCGCGAAAAATGACCTCGATTCTTTTTTTTTGCATGTCGTTGTTTAACCGCTTTAAAAAAAATAGTAATCGACAGCTTTTTCAAACTATATTAGGCTGCCTTTTAAAATCGCGTTTTGTGTAATTTTATTTGTTTTATTTTTTTTAAATAAAAAAATGTGAGAGAAATAGAAATAGAAATTAAAAAAAGTAACAGAGGCTAAATAGAAGTAAAACAACATGAAAAGGTAAATGCTCCATAACCCAATACCTAGTAAAAAAACACCCGTGCCCATATTGCCCATTGCCCATGCCCATGCCCATGCCCATACCAAACTCAAACTCAAACCTCGTTGATGAATCTTTTGGACTGCGTTGAGGCTGCGACAATTCCCTTGGCTGCGATGATTTTTTTTTCTGAAATCAGAAAAAAAAAAAAACAACTGCCTCTTTACCCTTTTCCCTGAAAAATTAAGACCAAAAATTAGAAAAATTAAGTTGTGGCTAGTTTTGGTCCGCCTGAGGAATAAATCCTCATACTCTCCGATTTTGGAGAGCGTTCCCCTATCCGCCACCTGGGGAGGCGCCCGATGGGGGACTAGCCAAAAACCCCACACGGGTTGGGGGGAAAACTCGGAGTCCGCGCCCGACCGAGTTGTCCCCCCAAGCCAGCGTCAAAGGATCACATCCGCCAAACGGCACGAGTCACCAACCCCGTACAGAGCGACATAAAAATGACGTCCTTTTCACATCGATCTGCACGACATTGGATCCGCATGACGTAAGGAAGACTTTACTCCTCAAGCTGACAACTTAAAACTAATACAACCTAAAACTAATACAACATTTTATACAATTTACAAAACGGTTTACAATACTATCCTAATTTACAATACTAGTTACTAAACTTAACCTAAACTAAAATTAAGATTGTACAAATGTACAATGTGCGGCATTGGACATTCATACAAGACGAGATTGTCATCTATACTCTTCGACAATCTTTACCGGTAAAACGAATCCGATCTTTTTTTTTTTTGTAAATCGCTTAACCGCTTAAAAAAAACTCTAGCCAACAGCTTTTTAAATTATGCTGCTGTTATTTAAAACACGTCTTTTTTTTTTAAGTTGTAAAAGGCCGTACCGGGTCATAAATTATTTTTTTAGATGGAGGGAAATGAATAAGTAAAAAATGAATGAGGGTAAAAAGATAAGATGATAAAGACAAGAAGTTTGGTTTTGTAAAGCAAGACCAAACCTGAAGAGTTCATGCCAGACCTTTACCAAACTCCAACCAGTTCATGCCAAACCTTTACCAAACTCAAACCTTGTTGACTGCGTTGAACCTTGACTGACCTGGACCTTGGCTGACGTTGGACCTTGAAGCTTGCTGACTGCTGTGTGGCTGCTCCTGAAATCAAAGAAGAAAAAAAAAATGCAAATTAAAAGGGGGGGGGCTTGGAGACCCTCACAATGGAGTTTATCTCCCGCGGTATGATTGAAATAAAAAATTTATTTTAAGCTTTAATCCTTATTCAAAATGAAAAAAATTAATAATCTGTGATACTCTCATAATAAGCTCATAAGAAATGTAAAAATTAAAAAAAATGAAAAAAAAAAATTCGGATTTCCAGGAGAGGCCCGAAAGCCTTCCGAATAGGATCTCCGTTAATGCCCGCCGCATCGGAACCATGCCATCAGGTCGAGCCGGAGAGCCTTTCGGTAATACACCCAGTCATCCTTTTGAAAACCCTGGAGACTCTCACAATGGAGCTTATCTCCCGCGTAATCCATGCTCGAATCGAATAGGATGCACAGCCTAATAAACTCTGCAGCCCCAAGAGAGGAGCTGACTCCTAACGTAACAATTCGGGGGGAACTTAACACTAAACCCTTAACACTAATACCACAAGGCCAGTCGCTGGGTCGATACCTAGGCCTTCTGCGATGGGAGGCTAAACCTCCTGGTTTACCTCCAAGCCGGACCGATAATAGTTAATTAAAAAAAAAAATTAAATAAAAACCGAATATTATTTTATTTAAATAGATTATAGCCCGAGCTAAAAAAATTTATTAAAAAAAAAAAAAAATACACTCCCGGACACGGACGAAAAAATCGATCCGACTCCGTCGGAGGCTGAAGCCGGAATGCCCGTGCTGCGCTGAACTCGGAAAACACTTGGAAAACTGACTGGTCTGCGCATGCGTCATTATGACGTTAGCGCGTTTCCAAAATGGCGACTAAAACATTTTAAGTGTATTTTTGTGTGAATTTAACATTTAATTGTATTTTTTCTGTTCTTTTTGAAATTTTTGAAGTGAAAAAAATTTAAATTCAATTTTTGGTGAAAAATTGACTTTTAATTTCGAAAATCGTAAATTTTTTTTTGCAGTATAAGCTTAATATAGAGGAATCATTTAATTCGTTTCCTCTTATAGAACAAAATTCATGATAATACTTTTTATTATTTTTATTTATAAAATAATTAACTAATTTATTGAACTTAATTTATTTTTTTTCTTTTTGCAGGAACTGGTTGATTTTTCATTGGAAAAAAAAGCTCTTTCGCTCTGGAAATCGAAACAGGAATGGAAATCAAACAATCATTTGGTGATCAAATATGGAGTATACTTTGAAGAAATTCGCTTTTGGCTTTCTGCAAAGGTGGTGTTTCAGTGTTTATGAAAATGCAGCACAAGATGTGGTACGTATAATTATAAGTAACACACTAATTTCGTTTAGTCTGATTATTAATTAGTGTGATGAAGCAATTTTCTTATATTATATCCAGAGGAAAATTACTTGATATACTTTGTCCCTTCAACAAGGGCACAATGTTGAATAACCTAAATTATTATGTCCACGAAATTGGAACATAGCAATTAATATTTGGTTCCTGACCTACCAAAATTTTCTCAAAAATCTGGAATCCTCACTTTATTGACTGATAAGGAAAAAGAAAGAATAATGAGCGTTTACCAAGTCCTATTATTCGTTTTTTGAAAATAATTATTAAAACAGAAAATGTAATTACCTAAAGATTTGGAAAAATCCGTAAAACTGTTATGCTGATCAAATTTTATTAATTTTAGTTTGATGCTTTGCCAGTTTAAACATGCTAAGGTTAGAGTTTTTAGTCGCCTTGTAATATATGGGGTCATGTACATATTACGTAAGCATTTTTTTTTCCATTTTCAACCCCCTCCCTCCTCGTTGTAAACATGAGGAAGATTTTGGCAACCCCCTCCCCCTCCATATTACGTAAGTTTTTTTTTTTTTTTTTTTTTTTTAATGGAACCAACGGCACTCGACTTCGGTAATTTTCCCCATAATTCATGGAACTGAAATAAACCAATATAAACACCTATATTGAGAAAAATTAATGAGAAGGTTACCTTTATTTAGACGGTAACAAAATAATGTAATATTAGCTCGCAGCAACATTTACAATATTTTAAGAAAACATGAAATTAATTAATTAATTATTTATTTTATTTTCAAAAATTACTGGTCAGAGTAGAAAAAAGCTTACGTAAGAAAGTTTGAGACCCCCCCCCCTCCCCTTGGTAAGGTGTCGTAAGCATTTACGAGACCCCCTCCCCCCCCCTTGACATGCTTACTTAATATGTACATGACCCCATATTACATTATTATTATTAGCTAAAACAGTCAGAATCGGTTATAAGATAATCGGTTACAAGATAATCTCGGCTATAAGATAACTTTCCTTCCGGTCCGGCCAAATATTATATGTTTTACATGTAATTGAATCTCGGTTTTAAGATAACGGTACCTCGGTTATAAGATAAAAATACGGTTCTTTGATGCTAAATAAAAAGCTTTTTTAGGAAAACATTTTGGACGAACAAGAATAAACAGACAAAAGTTACTGATATTTTGAAATTTGAAATGATGAGTCATAATTGGAGGGTCATAATTGTTATAAATACTGTATTGTAAACCAAAAATTAAAGAAATATGTATACCAAAAATTTAAAAAAAATTAAAAATTAACCAAATCATGCGTTATTTGTGATTTTGCAGAATATATGCAGTGCAGAAGTAAGAGAAACGAACAACGTTATAAGCCTATACAGACTAATCCAATATCAGCAAAAATTCGAATAAAAAAAATAAATAAAATGTTCCTCGCTTATAACATAACCTCGGATATAAGATAGAAATTCTACCGGTCCCTTCAATTATCTTATAACCGAGTTTGACTGTATTACATTACCGTCTTAATAAAGGTAACCTTCTCTTTAATTTTTCTCAATATATATAGCTGTTTATATTGGTTTATTTCAGTTCCATGAATTATGTGGAAAATTACCGAAGTCGTGTGCCGTTGGTTCCATTAAAAAAAAAAAAAAAACTTACGTAATATGGAGGGGGGGGGGGGTTGCCAAAATCTTACTCATGCTTACAACGGGGGGGGGGGGGAGAGGGGGTTGAAAATTGCAAAAAAAATGCTTACGTAATATGTACATGACCCCTAAACGGGAGCAAGGCTTACGGAAATGTGGATTACCTTATACGGATCGGAACAACAGTTGTTTTAGTGACTGAAGTGAAGAAAGATGATTGGAATAAAGGGACGGCCCAGCCCTTGATGGGAATGTTTAACGCATTAGAAGTTAGTATATATCACGAGATACCGTAACTTTTTCATTACAGTATTACAATGGGAATTTTTTCTTTTACAGTACAACGTAAGAAAACGGAAATTAGATGACGAAGATTCGGTCTTTGGAATTGTTACGAATGTCAATGGATGGCACTTTTACCATTTTTCCCAGGGTTGTGACGGGCCGAAGGTTAAAAAATTAGTTAAGAACTTGCGGCTCGACGATGAAGAAATAATGATACAAAATTCAACTGAAATCCTGGATGTAATAGTTAGACTCGTACAAGGAAAAGTAAATAAATACGCAAACAACGCAAAAAAACCATGCATTGAAGACAAACAATAACTTTCAGATTTGTATAGATTTATTAAGAGAAGACTTAAAAAATTTGGTTATGCTTACGAAGCTTTCAAATGTATACCTTTGACTACGTATCCATGTGCGACGATTCCAGTTCGAATCTCGCTTGCGGGTTAAATATTTTCCTTCAAAAGATCTTTCCTGTTTTATTCAAAGACCGGTTTTTCTATTTTTTTAAACTTACATAACTTGATAATTTAAAATTGTATTTAATGTCTGCAAACTATTTAATAAGAGATGTTCTTTTTTATTTCTTTATTTATTTATTTTTTTCAAAAAACGAACTTTCCTGATGACCAAAATTTGGCCTCTCACCATGATGTCGATATTACATATATGACTGGATATAATCATGTAGTTTTGTCGTATAAATTTGTAACAATCTCATTTGAAATATTTTATATATTAACTTTTAATTATAATTATAATTTTATAGTACAATGCCAGAAATGACGCGGTAATGCAAATGCACAAGCCCCGGGCGTGAGACCAATTAATCCGCCTACTTAAGTAGGCTGCCTATGTGGAATGAAATATCTTTCCCATTTTAAAATTGTTTGTTGAAATTTTTTATCACAAAATAATACATGAAAAACATTTAATGTGACAAAGTGTGTCAGCTGACATTATATAATTGTGGCAAACTATACCAGGCGTAGGATTACTTAATTCTTATAATTACAAAATTATTTCGAATAATCAAAAGCTTATGATTGCACGTAACACTTAAATGATCCTCAACAATCCACCCGTGGCATGATCCACGTGGCGTGATATCAGGAGGGGCAAGCTATTGTCACTAACTACACCTGGTGTGTCGAAAAAATACGTGACAAACTCTCAGACATGACTATTTGTTTTTATTACAAAGGTCAGTCACGCGTAATTTTTGTGTGACAAAAAGTCCAAATAAATACTTCCTTTTAAATTTTCTGATTTATCTCCCAGTTTCGGGCTTGCTTGAACACTTACAGACAGCAGGGAAGTAGCCACAAAAAAAACACTGTTCTCTCCAAAGGAAAAATAGTTTTCCTTTGATTTTTGATTATTTGGCCTATGCCAATAAATTTTTGCTTGCCTTTAACTAGGACCCGGATGGAACAACGTACAAAAATCGGGAAAGCAGTTGCTGAAAGGGGCTAAAATTGTTCCCATCAGCAGGGAGTGGAATTAGCAAAGAAACCGTTCCCGTTTCCGAGCTTACATAAGCTAAACATCCACCCCCTGCCCATCAGCAGCGCAAGGGTGTTTTTTCACCCTTTTTAAAGTTTGTGAATCAAAATTCTTTGTGATAAAATAGTACAAAGTGTAAAAAAACATTTTTCAAGGAGGGGAAATCAGTACAAGGGCATTTTGCCCCCTTCCTCCGACGCTTTATAAATGGTTACATTCCTGCATTCTGTAAGGTCAGAATATCTGTACTAAAGAATATTTGAATTATGAAAAAAAAGAAAAAGAAATCTAAATGGCATTTTCCTCCCATACCGTCTCTGTTAATATAGCCACGTTATCCATGTGCCTTCCGGGGCAATATTCAAACGTCCACATGTAATTAGCAAGGACCAACAATTCGCCTTCTTGCAAATCGCCTAAAAGCTCCGGGCAAGACGAATTGCAGGGGCTGTGAGGGGTCAAGCGAAACGACGTGGACCCCCTTAGCTGTGCCAACATTATCAGCCCAGAGTCCAGTTCCACTTTTTTATAAATTTTTGTGCTGTAATCGGAAGACATGAGGACCCAGTTAAAATGCGCCGGGGCAACGGAAGACGATAGGAAATACGGCCGCTGATAAAATCTTCTTAACGCCTTTACCGCGTTGATATCACAATTTTGCCAGTGAACGAACCATTTGTCCGCTCTCGGACTTTGAATTCTTTTCAGGAAAGCGGATAAGTCCGACGATCCCGGCCTTAAATTCGAAGTAAGGACACAAGGTACCGTGTCTATGAGTTTTTCGTCCTGAAGATAAACCTGAGTTATGTTGTCGAAATAAAATTGATCCGTGTTCATGACGGGCCAGTAGGTCATGGCGTCCACGATGATGACCGGAGCGTCCCTGCTTAAATAATCGTCCAACAAGTGCTGATATGTCACGTCCGATATCCTCTCGACTCTTTCCAGCGACTCGCAGGATATACAGTCTTCCTCCCTTAAGGAGTATATCCCGTAAAAAGGATTCGACACCAAACAGGCTTCGTAGAACATGGAGGTCCAATCCCAAACCGGAAGCAATTTGATCATCAACAACCGGCCCAAAGCCGACATGTGCATGTTGAAAGTGTTGACTTGAGCCACGGAATAAATGCATATCGCTAAGACGACCACCGTCATGGCCACCTTCAACCCTTTTTTTAAATTGTTCTGACGGAGAGCAGAAGCCAACGGAGCGCAAATTATTTCCATTTCGGATGGAGTAAATCCCGCTTGCTCACAGTATTGATAAAACGTAAGTAATTCCTGATCGATTATTTTTAATTTTTCCTCGTGTTCCATTTCCCGTTTACGATTTCGAACGATTCGATTGTAAGACATTTTCGTTTGAAATTTAACCTGACACACGAGAACTTGCTTATCGATTTTTAAAGGGGTTGAGGACGGCGCATGGCGCCGGTTCATGCGTATAAACATTTCGCGCGGTTTTCAAAATTGGGGTGGGACGTGGGTAATGGAGATTTTTCTTTTCTGGCATTGAAAAAAAAAAAAAAAAAAGATGAAATAATTAATATTCAAACCATTTATTTTTTATTGTTTGTCATAATTTTGAATGTTAAGTCTTTACAAAAACAAATAATTTTGCAGTCAAAAATTTTTGACAATGTCAATTTTGTAAAAAAAAAAGCTGGTTACCGGGTTTGCCGTAAGCTTTGTACCAAAAGTTCAATATTTTTCTCATGATTTAGAGTTATAAGCGGGGAATGTCCCCCGGATGTAAAAAAATAAATAGATGTAAATTTCCTGGAATGAAAAAAAAATCTCCCAAATATTTTTCGGAATAAAAAAAAATTCTTCGGAGTTTTTGAAAATCTTCTTTAAGAGCTCCCCGACGGAGATTGGCTGTAATTTCTTCTTGACAATAAAAAAATGAATTTCCAAGTGAGTGAATTCCCTTTCCAAACTATTCCACGGATGGGAGATACGTGAATTAACAAAGAATTTAATTTTTTTAAAAATTATTTTTGGCATTTCTTAATACTTTTAAAACTTTCCAAGATTCCAGAAGAATATGAAATGTTCCCCATATTGGAAATTTTAAAATTAAATTATTACCCATGAATTTTAAAACTATAGATTCGATTTCGGTTTATATTAAATTTGCAACCTTGAAAAAATTTTGAAATTTCTCCCCCATGGAAATATTTCCCGCGAATTACTCTATCCATGAGACATCAGGCCAAGAGTCCCAAACGGAAAAGCTAGAGGGGAGAACACTTTTTTCAAAGGGGGCTGAAAATATCCTCTTTCAACTTTAAAGATAGGACAAATGCATAGCACATTAAAAAAAAAAAAAAAAAAAAAACTGGCGGTTCAAATCTCTCTCTAGAGATCCTGAACCCAAAATGCCCCCCCCCCCCCCGCCCCCTTTGCTCCAAGTCTGGAGTCTTAACTTTCAAATTTTTTTCAGTGTTAAAGTGATATATGGCCAAATAAAAATTGCTCTTGTTCTCAAAGATAAAAAAATTCCCTGGGACCATTTTTTGCCTTCTCTCTCACTGGGCAAACTTTTCCTTGACCTTAAATCATAATTTTTTGAGTACTTTAAGAACTCTCAGTTGTCAAACAATTCGTATTTTGGGGCACAATGCTTAAATGGCAACTCCTATAGCTCAGCTTCAATAATTTTTCATACACAATTAAAAACAAAAACAGGAAAGAAAAAAATTTGGCAATTCCTTAAAACAAATATCAGCTATACATATTTTTTTTTCCGTAATCTATGTCTTGCAAATTAAATAAACAAGAATTCTGATTTCAAAAAATTATATAAATAAAATTTCTCAAAACAAAAATGTTCCTGAATTGCACAAGTTTTAAAAAAAAAATCATGATTGCTTTTTCAATTTCAGTTATACCCTTTTCTACTTTTTTTTTTTTTCGTAAAATCATCACAGCTTTTATTTTTTAATGTCATTTCCTATAATCTTAATTAACAAAGTTAAGTTAAAAAACTGGAATCTAAAAAAAAAAAAAAGAATTTCACACTCCCCCTACCCCCCTTAATTAAAACCTTTTTTTTTATGACTATAATTGTGACTCGTTTAATAAGTTAATCACAATTAATATTTTTTTTTAAATATCATTTTTTATAATCGTCACAGGAACTTTTTTTTTTTTTTTAAGTTAACAGAATGAAAAACAGTGAATGGGCCACGAAATAAAATTATTTTCCTATCATTCTTTTTTTTGCTTTGGGAATGACTAAATAAATTCAATGCCTTCGTATTTAATGTCACCTATTTTGGTCTCCGGCATCAAAATTTTTCCGTCAATTTTAAAAGCTGTTACGTAAGTTGCCACTGAACCTTTGAGTTCTTCTGATTTAAGTGCTATCACAACTTCATCCTCGCTACCGGGTATAAATTTAAAACTAGAAAAACCGTGGGATGGAAAAATCTCACCGATCTTTGAAACTTTAATGTCTTTAAAATGTTCATCACTAGAAATTAATAAATTAGTTCCCATTAATTCATCTGTCTCCTCGTGGTAAGGCTCTTTAGAACATCGTCTAGGCAGAAAGTACCATCTTCTGTGGATTTCACTCCATGCAGCTGACTCGTGAATCATATACCCTGGGTATGAAATCCCGACTTCTTGTCTAATCGCGATATAATTGTCTCTCCAATTTATATGATTCACTTCACCTGTGGACGATATGGACTTGATCCACTGTGGGTGGTAATTAAGCACTTCACCTTTGGAGTTAGTCCATTCTTTACCAAACCCTCCTACAATTAAGTTTTGATTTTTTACTGTTGCCCATTCTGATTTAAATCCCTTGGATGTTTTGCCATCTCCGTCTGCCAAAAGCACCCAAGGTATTACGTTATTGCCTACTATTTCGTAAACTACACCAGTCCTGTCGTCGACCGTGTATAATTTACCGTTGAAAACTACAAGTTCTGATAGCTCCATCCCTCTTCCTCCTTGACTCAGTGATGATTTCAGTTGAAGTGGTTTTTTATCCCAAATGATATTGACAGAGTTAAGCGAAGGATTCCACATTAAGTATCCCTTTTGTAAATATGATATCCATGTATTTGATTCAGTCTTGGATTTTGAGTCCGTGTCTAAATCGCTCACCACCGCTATTCTATAAGTCAATCCTGTAGACGTCCTAATGGGCCTGGTGAGCGGATAAGTAGAATTATACTGTTTTAAGGTTAGGTCTTTGTAAATACTATTTTCTGATAAAATCGATCCGGATTGGATCGGAGTCCAATGTTTCTCGTTATGACTAGGCCCTGACAATATATAATAACGAAGAAATAATACTATTATACATACAATTACAAATATACTAAAGAATTTGGTCTGAATCCTCAGAGTTCGGTTTCCGATGCGATAAGTCGGCGGCGATTTTAAAGCTTGCCTCCAGTCTCTTACTGACATAATCATGCTATCGCTATCTTCGGAATCATGAGACATCGCCTAAAGTTTTTTGTTGAAGCTAGGCTATCTGTACTTAACTATTTTACCATTATAAATACTTTTTTGATAACGTATGTCAATTACGACCACGTCCATTTTTATTTTTAAAATTTTGTCAACAAAACAAAAGTTTCTGCTAAAGGGAAAAAAACTCCCTACATTTTTGGTGAGTTTCAGGTTGTTATATTGGCAGCGATTGATTTTAATAAATTTCCGTATAAATATACGCATAAAATTACTATCATGATTTTCTTCTTTTTTTTTAAAAATGAAAGAATGCTTTTATGAGAATGAATCTAAAGCTTTTTTCCCTTTATTAGACAATTTAAAGTAAAATAGACACTTGGGGCTGCTCGGAAAAAAATTATTATAAAACTTAAGATAAATTAAGCCTGTAAGCGCTCCAAGCGGTCGAACTGAACACCATGTTCCCGCCTTAATAATAGTAAAAACAAATATCTGTTTGCATAAGCTAAACGTAAGGGAACAATTATTTTATTGAACTGTATATTTTCGGATATTTTTCATTCATAAAAATACGTGTAAATGTACGATGGATGCAGTTTAAAAAGATTTGAGTTCTTATTCAAATTACATATTGAAGTTTATTCATTTATCCTTCCTCTTCTTTTTTTTTACATAGTGTTGATGTCTTAAAATCTAATGTTTTGTAAGGTTGATGTGTTGTACTCCGATGAAGGATTTACATTTAAGTTAATGTAGATCGGAGTTTCAGATGACTTTATCGGGTACAACTCTTCAGCGAATCGATTTGGTGGCTGAAACTTAGCCATGGATAGGAGACGCTTCGAAAATACCAATGTTCACTGAAATTAGGTTAGTTTCAAGTGTTTACTTTAGGAACTCTCCAGTACTGTTACTGGTTTATTCAAAAATTCTTGCTTCTGATTTACAGAACCTTATTTAACTCTAAGCATCACAGATTACAAAACCAAGCATCACATACTACCATAGGGAATAAAGCAGGGAAAGAAGACATTAAAATGAAACAAATTGAAGGTAATGAGGGATCCACCGTACTTTGTGAAGAAGTTCGTGTATCAACAGAGAAATCTGGAAGCATAAGTCAACATGAAGAAAAAATTGAGAATGTTCTTGAGATTGAATCTCAAGACTCTTTACCTAACATCACAAATTCTGATACAACAAATGGGGATTCTCCTTCAGAAAAAGAATCTGAATCCCTTAAAATTGAAACTATCACTGAAGTGAAAAAACCTAAAGCAACAAGAACTAAACCTGGAGAAAATGGGACAATTCCTGAAAGGAAATTTGCTCTTCGACCTAGAAAATCTGAACCAAGTGAAGAATCTACAAAACCAAGAAAAAAAAGTTTAATAGCAAAAAAACCAGAAGAAAAAACAACTCCAGAACCACCTGTTTTAGACTGTGCAAATGACAACAGTATTAAATTTGAAGGAACTGAAAACATGCTCCCTCCTGTTTTACCAGTGGAGAAAATTGCATTATTGACTGAACCGGAATCTGAAGCCAAATTGAATGAATTGACCATTAAGCCTATCAAAGAAACAAGTGAATCCTCTACATCAGACAATAGTAGCAGTAGCAAAGCTATGAAAAGAAAAAGAAGGAGGAGGAAAGAAAAATGGATGAGGAAGAAAAGGAGGAAAGAAATGAAACTGAAAGGAGAAGAAGGTAATTTGATGATGGATTCTGAAAGCAGCAGAAATACTAGTCCTTTGCTAAGCGACAATTTTAAAGGAAAAAGAAAAAACTCAGACTCAAGTGACAACTTAAAGAAAAATAGGGAATTTGTTGTACCGTCTCCAAGTTTAGCGGATATTAATGTTAAGGCTGCTATTCCTGAATCAACAGCTACTTCAGTCGAGGTAAAGACCTTTTTTTTTTTTTTAAAGGATTTGATGGAAATCAATTTAGTAATTCTTTTTCTTTTTTTAGATGTCAAGTCCTAGTTTATGCCTATGCAGAAAAAAGCCTCAAGTTTTTGTGAGTGTAAATATCAACACAGGAGATTTATACTGCCAAAGTCTTGACTGCATAGATAATAGAATCGTAGGATGCTGTAACCCTATACCGTCGCAAGATGTTGGAATGTTTCGGGCGAGTGAGAAAGCACCTTATCAGATGATGTGCGGCGTTCATCAGCAGCGGCTTTTAAGGCATAATTGCTGCCCTGGTTGTGGACTTTTCTGTACTCAGGTATTTTATGTGATAATGAAAGGTAATTATTTTTTGCAGTAGTTATAAAGCTCTTTTGTCTTTTTATTAGGGGAAGTATTTCATGTGCAAAAATATGCATCATTTCCATAAATTGTGCTGCATGGAAAATGAGAACAATACCGTAGCTTGCCCTCACTGCGGGGATGAAACCCCTCCGAAATCGGTTGTGATTAGCATCCAGTCGCCAAAGGATCCTGTTTTTCTCCCACAGCAGCGACCTCCAAGAACACAGTAAGTTAAATAAAGAAGGAGGTCCTGGGGAAATACGAATTTTGCAATTGCACCAATCTAGCTGGTGGCACTACAGATGTCATCCTCTGGCAGAATCCAAAATTAGGGCTTCGTTGGTTCAATTTTTGTTCCATGTTTTTTAAAAATGTCATTTATTTTTTCAGAAAATCAGCCAAGATGAGCATAACACGAAGCACAATGCCTGTAGTCGAGCAAGACGGAATCCCAGTGTTCACTTTACCGACTTCGGTTTTCATTTCGACAACAGGCGAACAAATGTCAGCGACTGGACTGCCTCAGTCTCTCAACAGGGATAAGTTAGCCCATTTATTAAATATTGCTTGTAGATCGTTTTCTGCATTTTCTAAAGTGTATAGTAGTAATAGGTATGTTTGTGCTGGTTAGAATTTTTTTTATTTTTATTTGACTTTTATTTAAAGGATATTAGGGGAAAAAAGGAATTTGTAAAAGAAAAGTCAGGGAAATTAGAAGGATTTTATCTTCTAACAGTTAAAAAAAAAGGGGGGTGAAAAGTTGTTTTAACTTGGATCACATAATCATATCGAAATACTTTTTTTTCTGTCCGAATTTTTTTTTTTAACTTATGATGAGTGGGGATCAAGCACAAGAGAACAGTTTTCAGTCAACAAATTGCATGTCATGCAAATGACAGAATTCATTACCGAAAAAAGAAAAGAATTAAAGGTGACAACTTTTAATTGAATTCTCATCAATTATTTACTTTTCTCTTTTAAATGAAAGTCATTTATTTCGTCCAATTTTTATTTTCAGTTGAATTTCAATTTTTTTTTTTTTTTTTAAGCTTGTAGACCCGGGTAAGTGGAGGCGCTAAAATATTTTGGAGTAAATGTGAAAAAGCCTTAGATAAACAGTTTAACCTGAGGTTATTTAAGACATGTTCTCATTTACCCCGAATATTGACACTTACCCAAGTCTACCTTAATTTGTGTTTTTCCTCCTTTTTTTTTTTTGCAATAATTTTCATATATTTTAATTTCGTGTCACTAAAGCATGATTTTTTACATAGAATTTGTGCACTTCTGACCATGACATTATTTGACAAACAAAAAAAAATCAATTAAGACCACAGTCAGGTTACTATTTAGGATCTGCGAGTTAAAATCAAACTTTTGCAATTTTTGGAAATCAAAATTATACCTAATAAAAGAAGAGGAGGAGGGGAATTTTATGAAAGTTCAGTTGTATTTTTTCTAATTTAATAGGGATTGTCTGGTTAAAAAAAACCAACAGACAGTCGAAAAAATTGAACAATTCTGACCCACTCCTGGTGAGTTTTCCTAAACACAGTTGCTTTTCCGGGTCTGATCTTCCAGGAATTTCTAAGGTTCTCCGGTAATTTCCCAATGATGTCCTTTATTCCTGATATTAGGCACCCTCAAGAAAAATGTACCATTCCCGTAAAAACTCAGGAAGTTCAGGAAAAGCACTGGGAGAGTCCCATGCTTATGTGCAAAATGGCTTTTTTTTCAGTCATTTTGTACCTTTTACGCCAGAAACCTTATGATAATTCGGTGTGAGACTTTGCTTAAACTTAAAAATTTAAGAAAAGCCGCTTATTATTAACTTCCGCCGGTGAAAATGGAAACCCCTAGGCCAGCTTAAAGTTTTTTAAAAATCTTTTTAACATGCACGCTGCTTTTCGATGTGGCATGAAAAAAGCTCATTTTAAAACGAAAAAAAAAAAATAGAAAAATTCGAAATTTTAAAACCGTTTTTAATTATTTCAGGTACACCTACAAAAGCCTTTACAACGCCGCCAACAGCGGGGACGTCGAAAAATTATTAAGGATGATAGCCAGCGGTTTAAACCCTAATTACGTGTTCGAAGATTCCGCTAAGCAGACTCCGCTTCACGTTGCCGCAGCTAGCGGCCACCTTCCTGCCGTGCATATTTTGCTTCAGGCTCAGGCGCAAATTAACGTTTTCGACGCTGAGCAAAACACGCCTTTGACTGCCGCCATTAACGCTAAGCATAATGATGTTGTGAAATATTTGATTAAATGCGGAGCGAACCTTATTTTAAAGGTAAATTGTATAAAAGTTTAAGCTTTAAGGGTGGGGAACTCAGCCTAGGAATTTTTAATAGGTTAATTACACCAACTTCAATTTGGGGAAGGTTTTTCCGAATTTCTCGAAAATGTTCCGGGATAACCTTTAGCCTCCGGAAGCTCAGAATATGGAAATTTAGTCATTTTTCGTCAGAATTGTCTGATATATTGCATAAAGGGGGAAAACGGGCACTGATTTCAGATTTCAAGTCAGAGATTAAAATCCAAAATGGCGGAGATGTTTTAAATCTTAATGATTTGATTTCCGGGGCGGTATTGGATTTTCTGCTTGATGTTTTGTCATCCTGACATAAAATTGGAAATCTGGGGAATCGAATACAACATGCAACTTCCAAACTCTTCCTTCCCAAATATGTTCAGTAGTAAACAAATTTTATGTGATATTTTGCATTACATGCATGTAATGCGGGTTGCCTGTACTAAAATTAGGTAGGCGCTCATATAGGTTAAAACGCATAGCACGAACATAAGGGGTTTTAGATAAACTTTACACCCGAAACAATAATAAGAAATAAAATTTGGGAGGAATCTTCCTGAATTTCTTGGGGAGCCCTGGAGCTAAATGGTTAAAAACAATTCTTTTGGGGGGAAATGAGGAGGGGTGGGTAATTCTGTATTTTGTAATTTTTTTAATGAACTATGCTAAAACAGATTTAATGTATTAGATATAATTTATTTTTCCAGAGCGAAGACGGTATGTCTCCGTTACACATCGCAGCTAAAAGCGGGAACGTCGGGGCTTGTTTCCATATCCTAAATGGCCCTAATTTGCCACCGAAGTACATTGATGGGTTAGACGATGGAGGATGGACTCCAATGGTTTGGGCTGCTGAATTTAATCATTTAGATGTTGTTAAGTATGTAAAATTTTTTTCCTTTCCTTTTTGTCGGCCGTTTTCTAAATGTTTTACGATCAATTTTTACATATTTTATCCTCAGATTTTTACTAAGCAAACGTGCGGATCCTCTGATTAAAGACGCCGAGCAAAACATTGCGTTGCATTGGGCAGCTTTTGGAGGAAGCATCGACATCGTTGAATTATATTTAAACGAAGGGTCCGATATCAATGCCGTTAACGTTCACGGAGACACTCCACTGTAAGCTGAAATAAAATTACAAAAAAAAAAATTCCTTCTTTACTCATTTAGTTATATTTTTACAGACATATCGCCGCTCGTCAGGACAAATATAGTTGCGTTTTATTGCTGTTGGCCAGAGGAGCGAAGTCTGATATTAAAAACAAAAACGGGGAACTCCCGAGAGATTGTGCAGAATCTCCGGAGTCCGACATATACAAGGGGATAACGTTAAATATGGAAATAAGCGCTTTGCTTACAAGGTTTCAAGATCGGACACCGAAAGTTTTATCAAAGTGAGTGAGCAGTGCTGAGAAAAGCTACAAGTTTTATCGACATTGACGCAAAAATTTCCGCTTGGGCCGAAGCAGTCAGAACAAATACATCATTTCCCGCGGAAATGCAATATTCATTCCCAGAATTTTGCCCGAAATTGACATTCTGAAAAGGCCAGCTGCTATCGGGCTTGTCCGTTTACTTTCAATAACCGGACTTGGACAAGCAGCGCCCCTAGCGGTGTATTTTTGCGTCATCTAGTATTATTTTTTAATTTACCTATTTTTTTTTGCGCAGCGATATTTCCCGGGGGAAAGAGCGTAATCAGATCCAATGCGTGAACGGCGTCGATGACGAAAAAGAACCAAACGACTACATTTATGTAACGGACAACTGTTTCACTTCGAAAATTTCCGTCGATAGAACCATCACGTCTCTGCAGTCCTGCAAGTGTAACGACAATTGTAACGCGTTGTCCTGCAATTGCGCTTCTATCAGCATCCAATGCTGGTAAATTTTTTTCATTACAAACTTTTCTTTTGCTGATTTATATTTACTTAATTGAATCGTCTCTTTTTCCTCAGGTACGACAGCGACGGGAGGTTAAAACCTGATTTCAACTACACGGATCCCCCGATGATTTTCGAATGCAATCAAGCTTGCCAATGTAACCGAATCACTTGCCACAACAGAGTAGTTCAAAACGGAATCAGCTGCAGATTTCAATTGTTCCGAACGAACGGAAAAGGTTGGGGGATCAAAACCTTGAATCTGATCCCGAAAGGGACCTACGTATGCGAATACATTGGGGAAATCATATCCGACTGCGAAGCCGATCACAGAGAAGATGATTCCTATTTATTCGATTTAGATAATAGAGTGAGTTGGTTTTGTAGTTTTCGACCCTTTTCTCCGTTGTAGGAAAAGTCAACTTTCTCTTTAATTAAAAAACCGGGAATAAAAATTACATTTCCTGGAATTTTTGACAAAATTGCCATGGTTGAAAATAGTTTTCTGATGTAAAAAATGTCCTAATTGCCGCATTTAACGGGAATTACTTGTGATGAATTCCAGGAATTTATTTCGAATATTCCTAGGGGATAAGAAAAATTTCCGGCGATTTTCGCAAATATTTCGCTAGGTGTCAAACAGATTCCCTGATTTGACAATCCCTAATATGCTGAAATTTATCGAAAGCGTTTTGGGAATTTAGGGAATATGCCTTTGGGAAACAAATAAATTCTCCGGAAACTTTGGGAATATCCCCCTAAAAATTGAATTTCTTAAATTCATTATGTTCTGAATTTCGATTAATTCCAGGAAATATTCCTGAAGAATAAGAAATAAATTTCTGCAGATTCATTTGAGAACTTTATGTAATACAAACGATTTTTAATTTATTTTTCAGGATGGAGAAACGTACTGCATAGACGCTAGGCGCTACGGGAATTTCGCAAGATTTATAAATCACATGTGCGTTCCTAATTTAATGCCAGTTCACGTTTTCGTGGACCACCAGGACATTCGGTTTCCGAGAATCGCTTTTTTTGCTAATCGGGACATTTTACCGGACGAAGAATTGGGGTAATTTTTTATTTTAATGTTATTATTATTATTATTATTATTAGGATTTTTTTTTTTAAATGCTTGTTATTAATCAATGTTTTTTCTTCTTCTTTAAGGTACAATTACGGTGAGAAATTTTGGGTAATTAAATGGAAATCGTTTACATGTAATTGCGGAGCCGAAAAATGCATATACTCCGAGACCACGATCAAAACCACACTTGATAACTACAATAAGAAACTGCTGGAGGAAAATAATCCGTGATTTTAAAGGTCAGTAGTTTTATTTGTTTTTTTTTTTTAAGCCGAAAACGTAATTTATGGAGGGCAAAGGAGGGCAACACAACCATTTTTTCCCTCCTAAAGCTGATTTGTTACATAAGCTTTTTTTCTAATAAATAAGAAGCACTTTTATAAACTCTACAAGACTAAAGGGGGAGGGAACCTATAATTTCTATTATTTTTAAGAAATTTACTTCCAAGAAGCGGCTGTCGTCTTTGGCTGAGTAAATTTTTACTTTCTTATTTATGATTTCACTTAGAAGAAAATTTCTTAAAAATCTACAAAACTAATTAAATTAAAGCAATTAAATTCACTTAATTATTGTTAAAAGACTCGAATTTTTTACCGGTAAATATTTTGTCCAAAACACAGTCCACGACGAAAACATAACCCCCTTTATATTTATAAAAGTTGGTAAAATATTGATTAGATTAAAGCCTATATCATTTTACAAACCCAATCTCAGGCCATTAATAAAAAATTAGGTTTGAAATCGGAAAGAACTTCGCAGCCTCTAATTAACTAAATTTTTCGTAAATGATAATATGCCGCCAAAAAATTTTTATTCAAAGTTTCCGGTGAACTATGATTTTGAAAAAATACAGGCCTTCTATACCAAATCCAAATTTTGATAGGTTTATGTTTCATTTTCAGCTGCCAATTCCAGACTACTAGATGTCTACTTTTATCTTTTATCTTTGAAAAGGACTTTACAAAGTTCTAATTTTTAACTCTAGTTAAGGTAATTTGTTTTTTCGATTTTTAGTGCCGGCTTTTTTTATTAATTTATTGTTTTTAAAATCCGGTGTAAAGGAAATTGAAACGCAACTATTTTAAAACAATGTAATTTTTTAATTAGTTATTAAATAACTAAAACATCAAATCCTAAAACACTTGAAATTTTTTTCGTTTTAAAAAAAAATTGTTTTGAAATAAAATGAAATAGGTTTTTATTTATTTTTTTTTTTTTTATTTTAAAAAATATTATTTTAAATAGGTCCATATTATATTTGTGGCTGTAAGTTAAAGTTGGTTTTTTTTAATGTTATGTGGAAAATTTGATTCTACCAAAAACAGTCTTTTGTTATGGGAACAGAATTAAAATTGTTTTAACAATAATGATTCAGTCTTTTTTGCACCACAAATCTCCTTTTTAGTATATAAACAGGTGAAACCTTTGGTCAGTTTTAGACTTTTCACTATGTAAATTAAATTAACCCCTTCCCCCTCCCAGGCCATGAAACAATAAGTCAGTAACAATGAAAAAAGTTATTTTGTTCCCGGGAAAAATGTCAAGCATCTGGAAACGACCCCTTGAATGGATTTTGTATGACTCACAAAAGATGTTGATTTCTCTTCCTTTCTTTTCCCCCACCCCTTTGGGTAATAAACCTAATAAAATAATCATAGCTTTTTCCTATTTAATTGAGTTGGCCGGCTGGATTTCCTAGAAACCCAAAAGATGAGGGAATAAACTTAACTGCATATGTAACCCCTGCTTATCCGCTTCCTGTTTAATACGGGAAAACCCAAAGAGCATAAAAGGAAATGTATAAAAATTTCCTCGTCTCTCTTGACATTTTTCCTCATGAAAACCACCCTTTTTGTAAACAGAAAACCCACCTCCTTTCATGTTGCTGGTGTGTATTGGAGTGTATCAATTTTAATAACACAAGCTTTCTTTTTTTTTTTTCTGTCCCTTACTTACTTTTTCATCCCTTGAATTGTTTCCGCCAATCGATATTTTATGTTGTGGACGTTATACCTAGCACAGGAACGTAGCTAGGATCGGAAAATGAGCCTTTGAGAATTATGTCGTCATTTTTTTTTCTCTCTCCCCTTGGTATTTCCTAATTATTTTTTTTACAGAAGTAAAATACAAAAAAAAGACTTTGTATTTCATAAAAATAAGAATTTAATATATATTTTTCATTTTCGCGCCCAAGTTATTTGCCGCTTACTGTAAAACAAAAAGCGGATGTAATTAGCTCTCCAAGCGCCAGTTTTTGGAACTAAAATTGAACTAACGCGTAAACAAAACAAAATCAGAATCATACGGCCGAATTATTTCTGTTGTTTATTAACGAAAAAAGTAACTTTGGAATATATTTTTTAGTTTTTTGGAGAAAGTTCTAATTAAAATTAATTACAAACACCGGTAAGGAAACAGGAAAAATTTAATTTTTAATTTTAATTCATTAAAATAACGATGGCTGCGCTCCCAGCGGCAGTGGTAGATATTAATAAAAAACGAGCGGCGCGAACAAAGACGAATGTCCGCCATCATTTTTTCGGTTCGGCGTGGTTTAGTCGGAATGCGTATTAGGTGTGTGATATTTATTAGCCTTCATGGCCAATTGTCTCGGGAGTTATGAAAATAGTTAATAATGATGTGAACATGTGATGGTTGACTGAGGAAACCAAAATGGATTACAGATCGAATTTGAAAATCTTAAGGTAAGCCTAACAAGTTAAGGTTATCGTTGGTTACTTGCATCATTCTTTTTCATAGGTGCTATTTTATCCCAATTAAGTCTTATCGTTTCCTTTAAATTTGGCCCTAGAAACATCCCAAGTACTTTATAGCGGTCCTGTTTTTTTTGCATAATTGATTTTTAAATTACTTGGTTGTGTATTGCCCAAAAGCATGTAGCTTGATTTTTCTCAGTTAAGTTTAGCTCCAGATGAATTCTCATGGATGGGTAGTGCTCCTTTTGCTTGATCGATATCCTTCTGTGATGAGGGAAGTAAATTTACATCATCTGCATTATCTAGGACATGAATACGTTGTTCCAAACTGCTGCTGCTGTTGGCTGCTGCAAAGTCTAAATCGATGATGGCATGTGAATTTACTTGTCGTAATTTTGCATGCTTTCACATTTAATGCCTTAAAACAATTTTTTTTAAAAAATCTGTTTATTTTTAAATCTGGATTTTCAAATGTTTCAGCAGGCAAAAATTTCAATGGTTTGTTTAGAACTTAAATGCTTTCCAAAATCATTAGGTTTCCGTCTTTGACTAGAGTGCAAGGAAGTCAAATTTTCACCATTTACCAACGTAAAGGTTTCAAGTCTAGACTTCTATGTATAGTTTCTGATCCTTACTGAAACCATTGTTTTCAATCTTAGGCAAGATTAAAAGAAAACGAATCAGACCTGCTTTGCTTAGAAACATAAATCTTTTAAATCTATATCTATTGTCTCATCTGTGAATCCTTACCTAAATCATTAATGTTTCTTCTTAAACTAAAGTATTAAATAAAACAGAACTCAGGCCTTCATTGTTAATAAAAATAAAGCTTTTAAATCCTTTTTTAATATGTGATGTCTGATGTCCGATATCCTATTGCAACCTAAATCTTCATTTCTAAGGTCTTAGACAACAAAAATGTATTAATTCCCCTTGAATCTTTGCCACTAATCAGAATCATCACTCTCATCTATTCGACTACTCAAAAGTTTGAATTCTTCATTGAACCTTCACCGTTTATCAGAATCATCACTCTTACCTGTTTGACTAGTCAAAAGTTATATAGCATAAGTTGGTCTTGTAGTAGTTAAACCGCATAAGATTGGTCTTGTTTGCTTATGCTTGGCTTGTTAAAAGGCTATATTTTTTGTTAAAAAATAGTTTGAAATAGTTGTTTAAACTGCAAATCAGTGTTAAAACAAATTTTCTAAAAAAATTGTTTTGGTAGGCAACTAGGTCAGAAATTTCTGTGACACCCTGTAGGAACATTGAACACTGTGCCCGAATTCCGGTTTTTATTACTTTTCTTAAGAATGTATTCCTAATTGCTCTCATCGGCACTGCAAAATTTTTGCATTAAAGAAAAAAAGCCTCAAACAGGAACTACAACTTGAAACGTTCTTTTGCATAATTGATTTTTAAATTACTTGGCTGTGCATTGCCCAAAAGCATGTGGCTTGATTTTTCTTGGTTAAGTTTAGCTCCAGATCCAGATGCATTCTAGTACATGCTAGTGCTTCTTTTGCTTGATTGGCATCCTTCAGGGATGATGAAAATAAATTTAGCAATAACAGATACTAATCCCTTATCAATGTTAGGAGGTTGTGAATGTTACCTTTTCCCGCAGCTTAAATTTGACTTCCTCCTGTGATTTTCATTAAAATAATCTTAAAATGGTTTGCTATGATTTTGTAATCACAGCATAAGAGTGTAATTGATCCTTGTTTTCGGAATTGATTACTGGATTATTTTTAAGTGAAATTAATTTTTAATAGGAAATTAAATTGATTGATAATTTATTGATTCTTCTTAAAATTTGATTTTCTTTATTATCAGGATTACTGAATCTTAAATAACTGTAACTGTTTTCTTTGGTCTTCTTTGAAAAAATCCCATGACATAATTAACTCATCATTTATTAATTAAAAAACACAGTTAAATTGAATTGGAAACATGGTTACAGTTATTCAAAATAATAGTAATACTGATAATAAAGAAAATCGAAATTAAATTGGTCATGAATTTAAACTTTTTAAGGGAGACATTCAGTTGTAATGAGGGAAGAGAATCGTCAAGCAAAATTTTTTAAACTGCCTTCCCATAAAAGCTTGAACTAGAAATTGTAGGAAATGATCTACATCATTGGGATTTGAACTGGTTTCTTGTTCTGTAATTGAGTCACATGCTAGAATTTAACGTGGATTTGGAACAATTTATTTTAATTAAATGAAAGCAAACAATATTTAAACCTTCATCAACCTTTAAATAAATTATCACTAATCTTTTTTCTTGGATTTAAGGAAGCAAATAATAAAATGGTATTGCCGACCGGTTTTGTTAAATTTATGAAAACATTTATTTTTATTATTGGTTCCTTAAATCCAAGAAAAAAGATTAGTGATATTTAAAGAACCCCGCACAAAATAATAGGAATTTGGCTATTGGAGAAAATTTCAATTTTTTTCTTTTTAAATGTAAATTTCATCCGACAGCCGAACTCCTATTATTTTGTGCGGGATTCTTTGAGTTATCTATTGACATAAAAACTTTTGATTGAATTTACCAAAGAAGGATTTTAGGCTGACTGTAATTTTTTTGAGTGATCACATGAAAGTTTTCATTCTCCTTGGAGGAGACACGGATTGCCACGAAGAATAAAAGCAAGAGCTGAACTGTGGGATTGTCTGGAAAAAATACGAGACACAAAGGAAAATTAAAAATTGTAACATTTTTCTTAAACCTTGATTTAAGTTTCATAAGTACTCATATCCATGAAGATGGCTGCAATTGGCACAAAATTCTCATCAACAAATAAATTTTCATTTTTTGAAATTTTTTGAAAAATTTCTTCAATTTTTATACTTTAGACATTCCAAAAAAAAAAAAAAAAAATCTGAACCAGCTTAATTTTTTGAAATGAATAAAAATTCTGAACAACAAGTCATCATGGAAATTCTGACGTAAGATTTGCCAAACTCCCTCCCCCAAGTAAGAAATCGTAAGAATTTCAAGTATCCCCCCCCCCCCTCCGTTCGGTCTTAGGTAATATTCGAACGTTTCCCATTTTATTTTAAATATTTTGGATGCCATCCGGGGGCCCCGGACTTTTATGTTCGTGTCCCTGTACTGCCCCCAGATGATCTCCAAAACATTTACAATCAAATAAAAAAAACGATTTTTTTTTTCTTTTCTTTTTTTTTTTTTTTTTTTTTTGCATGGACAACCAAATCCGCTAGGGGGCTGTCGGCTGCTATCATGGTAAAATGGCAGCCGGCTTCGGATTGGTTAATAAATATTCCCTTCTCATATTTAAGTCATTTATTAACCAATCTGAAGCGGGCCGCCACTTTACCATGATAGCAGCCGACAGCCCCCTAGCGGATTTAGTTTGCCGTAAAAATCCTCATTGAAATAAGAGGCTTTAGCCATGTAAATTTCACTCTTACATTTTGCTATTCTCAATTTGCTCTTTCATTTTCCAGTGGCCATTCTAATTAGAAAGTAAGGACCTTTCTTGGAAAAAATTTCTTTTTGCACTGATTACTTGAGACGATAACGTGGCCCTACAAATTAAAAAAAGACAAAAAATATTTCCAATTAATGGAATTGAAAACTGTATTTAATTACAAATTAATAAAAGTTTAATGTTCTGATTCATCTTTGCCTTGTAAATGAATGAATGAACGAAAATACGTCTGGTCAAATAATAATAAAAAATTATCACAATTTGCGAAAATAATAATAGGGATTAACGGTCTGTTACTTTCATGCGATGTGCAATTAAATTCAGTCCTGTCAAAAGAAAATAAGTAGATTTTAATTAAGTGTAGCTCCGTTGAGGGGCGGGAGTCCCATCCAATATTTTTAAAGAAGTCCTTGATTGGCCTGTCACCACTTGCCGAAGCATTTCGAATAATTTCGAAAACGAAAGAGTCTCACTTATTTGAGTCAAAAGCTATCAATACACCGGTCGACGAAAAAAAAAGGGGGATGAAGTAATAACAAACTGATGGAACCCTTCCCCTGAACAACAACTGCTGTCGGTGCCATTCTTTCCCAATGAAATTGAAAATTTTATTTAAAAAAAAAAAAGTTGAGCTGAATTTTTTTTTTATTAGGAACTACAATGAGTGTGGTCTTGGAGAAAAAAAAAAAAAAAACTCGTTTCAATATCGACAGTTTCGTGACATTCCAGCACGCAGTGGAAATGTAAAACAACTCATCCTTCACTGCCACCACCCTAATCATAGGGTTGTATGATTACACTTTTTTTTTTTTTAACTATTCCCTTTCGCTACTAAGGTTTGTTTATGTTTGTTTTGCTAACACTTCCGACTCATCACTTTTTTTCCCTTTATTTGTTTTTTGTGCGGTGGCATTAGCGGGTTGAAGTCTTGAGTTTTATGTGGCGGAATTCGACTGAATCCGTTTTGTGGTCAGTGGAAACTCGAAATCTAACCTCAGAGGTAAAGCTCTGACGTCACTGTATCAACAGCCTGAACTCTGTTGCACTCTTTACCTTTGAGCTAAGAGCCATGTTGTATGAGGACGTATCCTTATGGCTTTATGCAGAAAGCCCTAAAAATAACATAAGAATAACAGAAAAGAAAAAATAACAGAAAACAACATATCGACATATTATTGGCACATCTAGACTGGTAATGGCCAAAAATTTTTTTAAACAATTTTCTTACAAAAGATGATTCCTATGTTTAGCTTACGAGAGTATATTTTCCCTCTTCAATTTCGTTAATTTATTAATTGATATAAAAATATTTATAAAAATAGTTAAAATAATTGTCAAATAGTGTCAGACATAATGGTTAAGACGTGCCATGTTTAGCTTGCGAACATTTTTAATCTCCCATGTTTAGCTTATGAAGCTATTAAAAATTATAGAAAAACATAGGTTTTTACTTATTTAAGAAATTCTAGTGCCCCACAAGCTAAACATGGAAGTCATTGAATTCGTTTGAAAGTTGTAAACAGTCCCAACTAATAATAATTTATTAATTTAAGATGTTTTAAACAATTCTAAAGTATATTTTACAAAAAAAGGGTTTGTCCATAAGGTAAACATAAAAAAATTGCTACAAAACTTTCGTAGCGATTTTTTTTAGGTTTTATACAATTCAAAATGGCGGAGAAGTTTTATTTTTAAAAATTTTACTTTTGGTGCCTTATTCCTATCTGTGTTTAAAATTGCACCATTCTGACATCAAATTTCAAATCTACGACATCGAAAACACAACTTAACTCTTTTCTCCGATTATTAAAAAAAAAAAAAAACTAAAATTTTGCAGAAATTTTGTACAGTCACTTGCTGCATGTTCAACAACCCTTTGTCGATGATGTTTTACTCTTTCATCTATTACTTCTTTCCGATGATTATATCCATAAACAGATTTAAAAATAGATGAGAAGAAACAATTCCCATCATGGTAGGAGTCTACTACTTGCAGTTCACTAAGTTTACCGTTAACGAAAACCCAGTACATTATCGGTCCGTCTGATTAGGTTTCATTAATGTTTATCAATAGTTTCATTAATTTTCTAAAAACAACGGTATTTTTAAAGACACAAAAACTCATAATTTTAGGAGATGGTTTAAACTAAAAAGGAAGGACGTCTCGTTCAGGTCAGGCAACTGCTATCTTGAAAAGTGTCCCCCGAGTTTGAAGCAGAAGAATAGTTCCAAATTCGCTCGATAGATGGCTGGAGCTGTAGTTAGGGAATCACGTGATATGCTTTCCATCCAATCAACACTTTTAAAACACTTTTTTTTATGATGGCTGCCAGAATACGTAATTCCCTAACTGCAGCTTCAGCCATCTATCGAGGAAATTTGGAATTATTCTTCTGCTTCAAACTCGGGGGACACTTTTGTCCATATGAGGGATACCCGAGTTGCCTGACCTGTATGTAAGATCGTTGTCTCGTTAGATTCGGGAATAAAAAGCATAGACTGCAGTTATTTTTTTATGGAATAGAATAGAATAGAATAGAATAGAATATATATTGCCTCTAAATTTAAATACAAAATTTTTTGGGCTAGTCACAAGCAAAAATAAAATTTAATTTAATATTCATAATTTAAAATTTAAAATTTAAAATCTAGGTATTCCCGAAAAGTGTAAAATGGATGCGATACAAGCAGCTTTTTAACACGGGTTTTAAATTGTTTTGCAGATGTTAATTGTTTAAGTTCATATTAGGGATGCACGATGAGACTTTCGAGAAGTGTCCGAGAAATTGGCTTAAATTTTGTTTCCCGACAAGTTTTGCACCAAGGAGTCCAAAACTCAAATTTCTCGTATAATTTCTCGTACGAGAAATCCCATGAGAAATCTCATGAGAACGGGATTTCTCGTTCATTGTTTTAAAACCTTGCAGCTTGACCAGTCAAAAACCAAATTTTTGTCATTTCTCGAAAAATTTCTCGTCTCATTCTCTCACGAGATTCTCGTCTCGTCGTGCATCCCTAGTTCATATGGTAAATGATTATATATTTGTAAATCTTCAAGATCCCATTTATTATTTATAATAGAAGTGTTAATATTACATTTGTTACGTGTATTATGGAAATGAATATCTTGATTCCGCTTGTATCGCTCCGGATTATTATAAATGTAAATACACCTTTCAAAAATACTCAGATTTATCACAGTCAGAATTTCATTGTTTAAAAATAGGGGCCTACATGATTCAGTCGGTTTTTTTCTAAAAATTATTCTCAAACATCGCTTTTGTAAAATTAATATTTCTTTAATTCTCGACGAATGCCCCCAAAAAATAATTCCATATCTCAGATTAGAAAAAAAGTAAGAATAGTACAGAACCAATAAATATTTAATTGAAACCTCATGTCTAACTATTGTTAATAAGTAACAGCATTTAGAGAGTTTCTTTGCTAAAGCACTTATATGGCTACTCCAGTTTAGTTGATTATCAATAATGACTCCTACATATTTCCATTCCTGAATTTCCTTCAAAATCACTGAATCTAAAGATAGTGTGAATAGATGATGTTGATCAGTACATTTAGAATTTATGATAGTATAATAACATGGTATAATAATATGGTAATATTTCTTTAATTCTCGACGAATGCCCCCAAAAAATAATTCCTGAAATTTTTTAAAAAAAAATAATTACTGAAAAATATATTTAAAACAAAAAAAAGCTTTGTGGTATTTTAACTTTTAAAACTAAAATACCACAAATCTTTTTTTTGGTTTAAATATACAGTCAAACTCGGTTATAAGATAATTGAAGGGACCGGTCAAATTTCTATCTTATATCCGAGGTTATGTTAGTTCCTTAGGATTTAAACTTTTTAAAAATTCTCCAGTGTTAAAAGTTTCCTTGCTTGAAGTTGCTTGTACTAGAAATCGGTAGGCACTCAGTTGTAAATCTAACTAAATATATTAGTGGAAAATCGACGGACTAATAATAATAGTCAACCAAACTATTTTTTTAGTTCATTTAAGTAAAAAAAATTTTTCTTATTAGTTAAAAAAAGGTTTGGCTGACTAATATTATTATTCAACCGATTTTCCACTAAAATATTTAGTTAGATTTACTCCTTTTCTCAGTGTAGAATGATAATTTAAACGATATCATGGGGCACTCGCCTTAAAGAATTAAAAAATAATATATTTTTCATTAAAAAATGATCACAACATACGACGACGACGATACATGATAAAATTCCTGTAATTAATACACCCGGAGAAAAAAAAAATATGTTCTTTTCACGATCTTTAAATTATTACGAAGAAAAATAAATTAATTGTAATCTACTCTTAAAAACAACTATCACCCAAATCCTCTTTTTTAATGTATGCAAATTTCTTCTTTTAAAATAAAAATGATTAACTCTAACCCGGCATTAAGATTATCGTTGTTTGATATGCTTAATGTATTAACATCTGAAAAATTATGATTTTCGTCTTTAGCGAAAAAGGCATTAATCAACCCACACTCATCATGCGGAAAAAAAATGTACGGCTGGGCCGTTATTAAAAGAAATAAAATCAACATGTAAAAAATGTAACAAAGTGAGCAAGAAATTCCCTACCTGTTTCCCCATTAGTAATTTTTATTAAATACAAATAATCTCGTTTGTAAAAAATAAAAAGAGTTCGCAGACCGACTTAATTTTTAACCATTTGCCATAGGTTAGTTAAACACGGTAGGGCAATCATTTATGAATTCAAGAAGTCTAATTATAATTCTCCTCATGTTTTAAAAAGGAAAAAAAATGAGTTCGCCATTAATTGATAATTCGCCACTTTTAGCCGATATGATATCGAGCGTGAGAACTCGATCAACGTTTCGTTGAAAGTTCTTGTTGTTCCAATCGTCTCTCGGAGGTAAAAGACATCAAGTTGCGTGTTTTTAAGTTAAGAATGTTGTCAAAGCACTCCCATAATTATGAAGGTGGTTTCTATAAATATTACGTCAAGTGCATACAGGTGGATTTTTTTTTTTTTTAAGTTTAATGAAAGAAATTGGAATCAATTATTTGAGATTAAGGAGTCATTCCGGTTAAGATAGTGGTTTTGGGCCAAGACACCGATTTCGCTCAAACTTTAGGGTATGATACTATAGGGTAAGGGTAACTTACCCCAAAATTTTCAGCCCTCCAACGTTACTTGTTTTTGCTACTGCAAAGTGCTCAAGAATCGTGAAATCAATTCTTGTCGGTAGACGTTGTTATAGTTGAGAGATAGTGCGATACGAACGGAGAAAATGGCCAAATACGCATACATTTTGTTTGCTTTCGAGACCTGGGACCAGTCTCGAGCAAATATGAGCTTCCTTTGAGCGAGATGTAGTGGTTTTGGCACAGAACTCTAGCAAATAGGAGCAGATCTTGAATCTCGTTAAGAGTTATGGCTGTGAAGTTTGCTTATGTCACTTTTCATTAGGGTGGCCCTAAAAAAATCGGCCATCTCTGATTTTCGTTCCCTAGCAAAAAAATGGGTTTTTTAGGGTCTTGGAGCATTTGTGAATTTTCTTCAGATTTTTAAAAGAATTTTTAGAGGTGGCGTCCGAATTTTCTATGTTTTTTTTACTTTTAATTGATAATTAACGATAAGATTTAAAATTCTGTAATTAGTGTGGAGATATCGGGTTTTTCCCGCAACCGTACGTAATTTTTATGGTCATTTTCGGATTCTACGGGTCAAAAAACATAAAGTAGTTTCTCAGATTTAAAAAGAGCCGACTTTTATTTTGCAGCCAAAATTCCCGTACAAAAAAGAGATGCATAAAATATGTAAATTTTTTGCAAAATAAATACAAAAAATATATGCTATGTCTCCACGAAAGTAATTAATTAGACTATAATTAATTATACTATAATTAATGATGGAATAATTATTGTTCGAATTCGAAGCATTATACTTTTTTCGTGATTCAAACACTCGGGCTCAATCTTTTGTCTTCAGTTTGGTTATTTGAAAATTTTTTCGTAAGAGAAAATAAAAATTTTTTCCCACATTTTGGAAAATTAATATTTATTTTTATTTTCTCTTACGAAAAAATTTTCAAATAACCAAACTGAAGACGAAAGATTGAGCCCGAGTGTTTGAATCACGAAAAAAGTATAATGCTTCGAATTCGAACAATAATTATTCCATCATTAATTATAGTATAATTAATTATAGTCTAATTAATTACTTTCGTGGAGACATAGCAATATATTAATTTTGTATAATTTATACAAAAATTTGGACCTACATAATTTATATATAATTTATGTATAATTTATGTATAATTATATATATAATTTATGTATAATTTATGTATAATTTATATATAATTATATATATATTTTTCGTTGAAAAAGTTTATGTTTCTTAGTTTCTTATACATAGTTTATGCATAATCATCCCCGAGGATAAAAAAAAAAAAAATTTGTTAAAAAAGTTAAAGTTTTTTATACATAATTTATGTATAATCATATTGTAGGATAAAAAAATATAAGTTCTTTATACATAATTTATGCATTTTTTATGCATGTCCAATTTTTTGTATATTTTATGTATAATTTTTGTATAAATAATACAAGTTTTATGCATCCCTTTTTCGTACGAGAAAATCACGCTTTTAGCATAAGCTTCTTTTCGAGAAAAAGCTATAAAGGCTTTTAGCGACCCCTACACATTTTCTAAAAATCTCGAAAAAATTGGACAACGTATCTGGAGGTAGTAGAATCGATTTTGAGGTTTAGAATCAAAATTGGGACACTCGGAAAATAATAAATAAATTTTTTTAATTTTGAAAAATATAATTTTTTAACCTGAAACCTTACCACTCACGCAAAATAAATTTCTCGAAAAATTGGATCAGAGGCGATGAATCTACATTATTTTGGGTCGTTTTGGCTATCTTGAAATTTTTTTAACATTTGGGGCTGGCCAGATATAAAAAAAAACCGTTTTCGCCGAAATAAGCCACGTAACACCCATAAGGTCTCATTTTTCGGCAAAATCAATATTTTTCTGGATATATACATGCATAAGTGTTATACACTAAAAAGATGAATTTTTTATGCCATCATATTTTTTTCCTGCGAATTTTTGAAATATGATCAAATAAAAGTGCGAAAAGTAAAAAGAACATAAAAAATTTGGGCGCCACCTCTAAAAATTTTTTTAAAAATCTGAAAAAAATTCAGAAGTGCTCAAAAACCCTAAAGAACCCATTTTTTGCTAGGGAACGAAAATCAAAGATGGCCGATGTTTTTGGGCCACCCTACTTTTCATTCTATTTATGCACCCTACTTTTCATGCTATGAATACCGTTCATGTAAAATTCGAATAAAAATACCCGAAAATGATTACATCATATTTGAATGGCCCTTTTTTACGAAGACTTATCATTCCTTTAGATTTTTCGGCACCTTATCATTCCTTTATCTTTTCGGCACCTTATCAGTCCTTTAGACTTATCATTCCTTTTTAGATTTTTCTCCACCTTCTCTTTTCCCTTTAATATGCTAATGATCCTTTAGGGCATTAAGCTAAAACACCTATTTTCCTATACTTACTGCCTATCAACTGATAGTTAATTTAACTACATATTGTAACTGCAGCTTTTCAAGACCACCTCAAAGTTTCTCATCGCGACAACCGTTAAAAAATAGAAGGAAAAAAAATCGTTATTTAACCACATAAATAAGTTGCACATAATGAAATAACATCTATTGTTAGACGAAAAAGCGATCGATCGAAAAGAAAAAAAAAATTTTTTTTTTTCTTATTTTCTTTTTGTCGAAATGGTATTATGCGTTTAGTTCAGGTCATTGTAATGCAAAAAAGCTGTTTCAGGCCCGAATGTCAAGGCGTCGCATAATTTCTTGTAGTATTATTGACCTTTGGGGAGAAAAAAAAAAAAAAATAGCCGTGATGAAAACCTGGCGAAAGCCTCGATTCTTAACGAAAAATATGCATACAGTTAATTTTTTTTTTTTTAATTACACGACTGGTTTGCCAGTCAATTGATATTCATGTATGGAATAATCCCGTTTCTCCCGCATAATTTTCTGCGGATTCCAGAGGCAGAAAACATTAAAAAAAAGACAGCGTGAAGTTTCGGGTAATTATCTTTCCGTACATGATTATTTACAAATAATTATGAAGCGACACGATAACTCTATTATTACACGATTTTTGAATTTAAAGGGAAAAAAATTGCAACGTCTTCGATGGCGCCTTTTAATGATTTTGTTCCCTTGGGGTTGCTGCCCTGAATATTGTCATTTTCGTCTTTGCTTTTTAATCTTCTTCACCGGAAGTTGAGGAGGAGGTTCCTCGTTGAAAAAGGTACTGATTAATTTTCGACCACCGAGAGAAGTGCTATTACCCCCTCCCATCCCCTCCCCCCAAAACAAGATATGTTGTTTTTTTATTGTGTCCGCTTGCTCAGTTCTTGTGGTTGCTTGGATTTTCCGGCTCAGAAAAAGTGTTCCATTAACACAGAAATTACCCGTGAAATTGCGCGGCATGCGTTTCCCCTCCGGTTAAAAATGTAGTATTTACCTTTTTTTGGAAGATAATCTCAAGCCTTCATCTTTGACCTTTTCAGATTACATCAAGCAAAAATTTTTGCAAAGAAAAAAAAAAACTTATGATAACATTAAGCGATTTTAACTACTTTTGAACTGGTCTCGCAAGTTATGTCCATTATAAGATAATCGAGCACGGCAACCGACATTCCTCCTCCGTAACTTCCGGTACAAACAAAAGATTTAGAGAGAAAAAAGATTCTTCGGAAATATCATTCAGAGCAGCAACCCCAAGGAATTTGTACTTGGGTTATTTTTGATTTCAAAAAGTTGAAACTAGCATTTTGTTTTAAAGCCTTTTAATTCTGGTATTGAAACTGCAGTCTGAGTCATTTTAAACTTGTAGTAATTTGTATTTCAGGGACAAATTAAATTTTTTGCCCGAAATGACATAAAATTTGAAATCTGCGAGGTCGAAAACCCGTGGAACTTTTTTTCACCCTATTATTTTAAGGAAGAAAAGTGAAGTAATTATTTTGAATTATTTTCAAGAAACGCGGGTTGCCTGTACTAGAAATTGATAGGCGGTTTTATGATATTAAAGGCATTCATGGACCCGTAAGGAGTTTTGAATTTTGAATATATTTTACTCCAAAAATGATGAAAAAATAAAATTTTGTGAGAGAATTTTCCAAATTTTTCAAAGAATTTTTTTGAGTGGATGTTCAAAATAATTCCGTTCGTCCCATGTTTATTTGCATAACTAGTGGTCACCCGTCGATAAATCGACGGTAAACAATAGAATTTTTTACATTCAGTTGCATCAATTATTTGTTTTGACCAATATTGCGATTTTGCCGCCAAATTCTTTGAATTTTGAATTTTTCCGGGATTTAAGTGAATTTTATGGAGCCTTCAGTCTAAACCCCAAACCGTGTGATCTTGATATTATTCTAGAATTTTATCAAATTATATAAGATCCGACTCTAAACTTTCGAACTCGAACCCGCGGAAGTATTTTTTTGATTTTCCTGGGCAATAAGCCTAAACTTTTCAATTTTCTTTTGTTTTTTCCTGAAGCCTGCATTGATGTTAGAAGTAGGAGAAAAAAGCTAAATGACTCTTTATCCCATCCAAAAGTTAACTTTCCGGCATGGCCAAAAATTAATATAAAAATATAAATTTTCCGATTTTCCGGGAAAACGGGACTTTTCCGAAACCTGAATTTATTTTTCTGATCTTCTAATCGAATTGAGACGACAGAATCATAGGTCGCTTAATATTTTATCTCACCTAGAAGTAGGTTAACACGCCAGGACAGAGAAAAATAAATAAAAAATGCGCGGTTTTTCCAATTTCCCGGAAACCTGGGACATTTCCGAAAGTTGTATTTATTCCCTTAATTTTTTTTTCGCGATTTTAGACATCAGAAACACTATTCGCTTTTCATTTTGTGTCATTTATATTTGTTTTTAGACGTTTCTATGTATAAAAATGTAATTGAAAAACTACGATTTTTCCGATTTTCCGTACGGAAAATTTTTTTCTGATACATGCAAGTATTTTTAGTAAATCCAGCCTAAAATTAGCTTCAAAAATGTATTTTTAATCGACCTTCTATCTCATCCAGAAATTGGTTTTCGAACACGGAAAGAAAAATTTTTATGAAAAAAATACAGTTTTTCCGATTTTCCGAACGATAACAAATTTTCCGAAAATTGAAAGTATTTTTGGTAAACCCGGCATATAATTAGCTTCAAAATTTGTTTTTACTTGACCTTCTATCTCATCGGGAAGATGGTTTCCGGAAGCGGACAGAGAAAATTACTCAAAAAAAAAAAAAAAAAAAGACATATTCTGATTTTCCAAAGAAGGAAAATTTTTCCGAGAAACGAAAATATTTTTAAAACATCTAGCTCGAAATTAGCTTCAAAATTTGTTTTTACTCGACCTTCTAGCTCATGAAGAAGTTGGTTTTCGGACGCGGACAGAGAAAATTTCATGAAAAAATAAGGTTTTTCCGATTTTCCGGACAAAAACAAATTTTCCGAAAATTGAAAGTATTTTTAGTGAACGCAGCATATAATTAGCTTCAAAATTTGTTTTTACTCGACTTTCTAGCTCAATGGGAAGATGGTTTCCGGACTCGGACAGAGAAAATTACTCCAAAAAAGTGACGTATTCTGATTTTCCGAAAAAGGAAAAATTATCCGGAAAACGAAAATATTTTTAAAAAATCTAGCTCGAAATTAGCTTTAAAATGGGTTTTTACACGACTCCCTAGCTCAAGTGGAAGTCGGTTTTTCAAAAATGGACAGAGGACAACTGACGTTTATATATATAGATTTTTAAATTATCATCCCAGTTTTGATTTATTATGAATGAGGATGTTCCAGATATAATAAAACAAAAATACTTTCAATCTATCAAATGAAGTTTTTATATCTTTAGTAATAAGCCTAATTATAGCAAAAATAATACAGTGTTGCCAACTCGGACTGTCCGTCCCAAGCTGACGGCAGATGGCTCCTAATGTGCCGTACGGGACCTCCTTGTTTGTTCGTCATTTTCGAAAGGATGGTTCCATTAATTCCCATTGCTCAAATTTTGTGCGATCCACCTTTCGCATTCCTGATATAAAATCCATGTGGACTATGTGTAGGTACACAATCACTCTGCCTTTTGCGGACGGCGATAATAAATTTACTATCAGTTAATTTGAATTAATTTATGAGCACCTATCCATCAGATTGAGCTGAAACTTTGGACATAAGTCATGTTTAATCCAAATAAAGAAATTTTAGAAAAATTTTATTCCCATGTTTAGCTTATGGAGGTAAAAAAAATACATGTTTATAAGAAAAATTAATTAATTTATAAGCACTTACCCATCACATTAAGTTAAAACTTTTGAAATAAGTCATGTTTAACTCAAATTTAAGAATTTTAAAAAAGTTTTGACTCCTACGTTTAGCTTATGGAGAAAAAAAATATACATATTTAACGTATTAACTAATTTATTAAAAAGTTCTAAAAATTACAAATACTGGACTCACTGCCCCATCAGATAAACATAGCCGCTCCTGAACTACTATAAAATTAATTACAACTATGGCTTTTGCTGTTGCTTTCCGGTTTTTTAACGAATAGCTACCGTTTGATGATGTGTGATAAGGTAAATATAGAAAAGAACCATCCCCATAAGCTAAACATAGGAATTAAAAATTTGCATGAAACTTGCTTAACGTCTTTTGTACTTCATTTTTGTTGATGAAACTTTGAAATATAAGCGCCGTCCGGAAACAGCTTTTTCCAAGGCCACTATAACGTCAACAAAGTGTTAAGAGGAATCGCCGTAACTCCACTTAGGAATTGAATGTATGTCTACATAAGTTAAAAACAGTAAACAAGCCTCAATTCCAAACTGGAGTTACGGCGGTTCCGCTCAGAACGGCAAAGTTCGGCAGCACTCATGAAATGCTTCATGACTTTTGTTGCTACAAAAAAAAAATTAATTATTTCCTCTCTATATGAATTTAAATAAATGAATCTTCTTAAATTTTCAGCCTTTTTCATAATCTCTTCCTTATCATTTTTGGCTTTTCTCAGGAATTTTTCATGATCCTTCTTCAATGATTCTTCCGCTTTTTTATCTACTTTTCTGATTTTTTTTTATCAAGTCTTAATCTGATATTAATAGTTTTTATAATCGAAGTGAAATTGATTTGTTTCTCTTTCACTAATATTATGAATGTTTTTTCTCTTGGGAGATGGATTTTTTTTTAAAAGCTTAAAAGTTGGTACAATTGTTAACTTTGTTAATTGTAGCAATTTTTAACTTTTTTTTTCTTTTTTAGTTCCAAATCATTTTTCTTTTTTGTTCCAAATCTCCAAAAATTATGAAAAGCGCCAAATGACATTTTTTTTTAAAACCTTGCATAATTACCATACATCTTTTTCCATTTATTTTTTTAAAAAATGAGACTAATTACAGTACACTGCTGCACATTCGGAAGTTTTTATAAACAGACCAAAACCGAAGAAAAATCCAACCCTTTTGATTCCGCACTGAATAATTTATCAGAGAAAAAAGAAAGAGAGAAAAATAAAATTTCACTTACGATCGCGTGAGTGGATTGCCGGTATACTTTCCCGTCAAGCAGAAATGACATTGAAACAAAATCTCCAGTACGTCGGTCTTCGAATCAAGTCTTGTCTTGTTCGTCTTTCCTTCAGTCATTGGTTGCACTTGCATGGAGAATGTTTAACTCTCTTCGCCGGTAGTTTTAGTAAACGTGCGTAACAATGTGTGATTGTTCGTAGTCTTTTCTTCTACGTTATTTTTATTTTTATTTTTTTGTTTTTGTTGTTCTTTTTGGATTATTGTCTGGATTACCGAATCATTGCCTTTGGATGATTTATGTTACAACGGTGAGTTATCGGAATTTTTTTTTTTTTTTTTTTTTTTTTTTTTTTTTTTTTTTTACCGGCGAAGCTGGTGATGATTGATTTTTTTCGCCTCGTTAAAGGACGAAACCGAGGGAAAGAATTTTTTGGATTTTCGAATTAAGATGAGGGTGTCGGATTGTTTAATCGTGAGGAAATCCCATTTTTTTCGGCCGGAAAATTGCGAAGTTTACAGTTGAGTTACCAGAGTAAGAAGCGAAATTGATTTGTTTGTCTTTCACAAATATTGTAAATGTTTTTTTCTCGTGAGAGATGGACACGGGAATTTTTTTTTTTTTGTTAAGCAGATTATGGTTATAAAATCATACCGAAAGTCATGGTAGACTTTTATTGGTTTAAATTCTGTACTTGAAAGGTAAACAAGCCCAACTCTTCAAAATGGCCGACTGGCACTTAGCAGTTTTTATTTTCGAATCGTTTCGAATAAAAAAGGAAGAAAGCCTTCTGGATCCGATACGTCTTTTTACGTTGGCAACAGAATCGTCGTTGTTTTCTGCATGTTTATGATGTTGAGAAAAGTATTAGAAATAAAAATAAAAAATAATTAACAAATTTTATATTTTTACAGGAAAAATTATTCGGATGGAAAAATTATTCGTCTTCTTTGACTTTTTAATTTTTGAAAACTCAAAACAAGCAGAAAAATAACGACGATTCCGTTGCCAACTTAGAGTCATATCGGATCCAGGAGGCTTTCTCCCTTTTTTATTCGAAACGATTCGAAAATAAAAACTGCTAAGTGCCAGTCGGCCATTTTGAAGAGTTGGGCTTGTTTACCTTTCAAGTACAGAATTTTGCTTTCTAATGTTTTCATGTGCTCTGATTCCCAGTTTTGATTAAGACTACCTAATTTACAGAATACCAGTCTATTTTGCCAGCAACCGTTTAGATACAAATAAAGAATGAAAAAAAAAAACGTGTCATTTGAACACGAATTTTGAAGCCTGGCACCGAGAAAAATTTTGTTGATCACTTTCCCCCTATTCAAATTTGGAAAAACCGAAAGTGCCAGCAACCGGTTTCCAACGAGTATTAGCTTAAAGCTACAAAAAGAAAGAAATCTAAGTTGAAAAATACAATTCGAATTAGGAATTATAATAATTAATAGTTGCGGTGTTGCGTTTACTATTTCAAATTTTTTTGTTTTCTGGTATTGTGAGTGTTCTACTCCCGACGTTTCAAAATCTGAAACATCTTGATTTCCCACATGAATAAATGTAATGAAGCAAAAGTAAAGGATATAACTTTTGAGTTCTAGGAAAGCCACAGTTGACAGCTCCATTGCAAGACTGGAGTGCTAGACACATTTTAAGGCCTAAACATTTCTAAAGGAGGAAATTCAAATCATGCCAGGGGCAGATTTAAATCGGGCTCCTCATGTACCATGAGATGGAAATATGAAGCTGAGCTTAGCTTATTGGCAACTTTTTCAGCCTTTAAAATTGAGCGGGCCTAGCAATGGATCTGCCGTGCCAAGCAATTTTGTCTTATCTCCATTTTGGAATCGACTGAATTTGTCTATAAGGTAATATTCAGCTCAGAAATGGAGATAGGATGAGATCGCTTGGCACAGCAGATGTAGGGTTAAGATGAGGTTAAGATGGGTTAATATGACTAGGGTTATATAGGAACTAGATAGGGTTATGTAGGCTTAAGATGACTCATTCATTCATCTATCCATTCGAATCAAGCCTTATAAATTTTGGAAAAAGAACGACTGTATTTGCATTTGGGAAACCCTATAAATAATTACTAAAAAATGAAACAATTGAGTAACTTCCTATTTGGTCAATCCCTTGTTTTTATTTAATTTTTTTTTTCACTATATGGGAGGCACATAAACGTATTATAATAAGCGCCAACATGATAAGTCTGTTCCGCTTTTAAAGATTAATTAATTCCACAACTGTTTCATGTATACTATGACTTTATATGAATGCTTTTCTTAAGGTTGATCCGGTCGTGGACTTTTAAAAGTCATCGAACCTATATCAAAAAATATGAAAAAAAAAAGAGTAATAAAAATTTTACGTTCTTTTAATTACGATTAAACGATTTTAATCCGATTATTTTAATGATTGATTTTAAGTTGAAAAATAAAAAAAAAAGTGTAAAAACGCACCGGTGTCTATCAAATTTTTGTTAAATTTTAATGTTCGATCCTAAACGGACGTAATTATACAGATTAATTATATCGGTCAACTCCGCCCCTGGACAGTGTTTACTTTCAATTTTTTCCGCTCGGTTAATTTTGTGATTTTCATATGTTTTAACCTTCCGAGCTTTGGGTGTCTTGTGACAAGACGTTTTCTTAAAAATCATGCGAAAAACAATAAAAATATCTTGTCAAGAAACAACCTGTCCTTGTTTGTTTCGCTATGAAAAATTCCGATTTTGTTGCAAGTCAAAACTTGTTCAAAGACATTTCCGTTTTCTGAAAGAAACTTATAGGACGAAGTTATTTTATTCCCTCATTCTCAATTGCTTATAGGCCTTCTCAAACGCAAATATATTATTCATCCTTTTAAAAAAAAATACACTGCTATTTTTAAATGGATGAATGAGTCCCTCGGGAGTAAATCAATCTTAAATGTTGATTAAAGGAAAATATTTTTTGAATAAAAGAGGGATAGGGAAGAATCGTAGGAAGATCGAGGAACAATCATTGCGACATCTTTTTTTTTTCTGTTGCCGGAAAAACAGACAAAAAGAAAATTCAATTTCTTATAATGGATGTTTTTCATTTCACTGATAAATTGCCGAACGAATCCCTCAATCCCCTTTTCTTGTCTTGCGAAAAAATCTTTTTCCACAAAAGGGGAAGGAAGCAAGAGGATGTGTAATCCTATTTCGATTTTTAGATACAGTGTTTCAGACATGACTTGATTGTTATCTTTTAAAATCAAAGGAGGGTTCGATTGTATTCCTGGGACTTTTAGGGAATGTGCCCTGGTTTTGACTCCAAATCTGTAGAAGTTCTCGACGTGGAGAAAATTCCTTGGGAAAATTAAGCCCGGAAAACTTTTGGCAGTTTTTCCCGAAGTGGCAATAATGGTTCTTTACCCGTTGTTATTTCTTTCTAAGTCGCTAAAGTTTTTACCATTCTCCACTCCAGGGATGTATCTTAATACAGTATATTTATTTGGAATATAAAGTTTCTAATCCTTTCCCTGGAAACAAGGAGAAGAACGTTCCCGAAAACAAGATAAGTTCGTTGAAATGTGTTTTAAGGTTTTTATTAGACTCACAAGCCGGAAAGATTCCTTGCGGATAAAAAATAAATCCCAGGAATTATTCGACTGGTGAAATCCTAAGTTCCGATTCTGATTCTCCTAGACTCTGATTTTTCCAAAATTCTCGACTTGGAAAATATTCTTTCTTAATAATAATACAATAGGTAATAATAATAAAGTCTGGGAAGGTTATAAGTTCCCAGTAATTATTTCAAGTTTCTAATTCTTTTCCCTAGGTATCCTTGGTTTTGAATTCCCTAATTTTCTCGACTTTGAGTGTGTGCAGTATCCTTCGCAAATTTTCTTTAAATTTTATTACTCCAATTTTTGGCTGAAATGCATAATGTCGTACCATTAAGAAAATAACGTGGGATAGAAATTTCACTTGAGAAACTCATGAGAATTGGATGCATGGACTCAAATCTTATGAGCTTAATATCATGAAGCTCACATAAAGATAAAGACAAGCATGAGAAAAGTTACAATTTCTAAACGATAACTTACCTAAAACGCTACTGAAACATTGTGAAAAAAAAATTTTTTTTTTTCTTTTTAGTTTTTCTTTTTTTTTTTTTGACTCCACAAAAACAGGGTATGTCTAATCGTGATAAATGAATTTACACGGTGTTTTAACACGTTTTAGTATTTTTCTATTAATTTAGATGAGTCCGAAAAAAAATCAAAATAAACCACCCCGAATCTAATAGGCGATTTCGCGTCTTGTTCTAAATATTTTGTATCTTTGGATTTTTGCCGCTCTGGCCTTCTAAGCAGAAATGACGTATATCCATTCTGGAATTGGCACAACTTGTCTCCTATTTTCAACATCTTTATAATAAAAATTAAAATTAACGGATTCATGGTATATCTATGTAACGATTAATATAAATCCTAATTCTTCTACCTGAGGTGATTCTTTGGATTCTAATTCCTCGTGAACAGTGGTAATCTCTTAGCGTGTATTGATGCCCAGTCGCTACCGCGGATTTGTAGTGATTAGAATCCTTGGTGGTCTATCATTTAAAACATCTTCTCTGAGAAACTTCACCCACTGGCTGTTGACGACAGTTGATGCTGATGCCTTCTAAGTTGCAGAGTCTGCAATTCGGAAGGTCCTCATCCGACTGGTTAATATGGTCGCATTCTTTGCAAATTATAGACGCCATTTCGGTCTGTTGTCCGTTTCCATATGTTTTTGTAGGTTTTAGCGCTCGTGTGATTAAACATTTTACAGAATGGACATAGGTCATTTCTGCTTAGGAGAGCAGTGCAGATAATGATGACGAGTCATTTAATTAGGCGGATTTTCTTCTATCCGAGCGTGAAAACAAATCTGGTAACTTTATGAAAAATGCTTATAAGGGAAGTAACAACCCTCTGATTTTTGGGATTGGTCGGACTCCGATGAGTCAAGTCCGGGTACACTCTTGACCTAAAATTTGAAAAACATTTGAATTGATTCTTAAGGGGTTTCGAAGGGGATGACAGCGTTTTAGTCAGCAGGAGCATAACTTGTCATTCGTTTCCTTTTCGATACTCATCCGTAAAGATACGACCTGTTGCTGTGTTCAACGCAGTACTCAAAACCGTAAAATCGATGACACGAAGTTTTGCACATCCTGAATATATATACATGTATATATTTTTTTTTCACTTTAGTATGGCCTGTACACTCCCACTTTCCTCCTTAACTCCATTATTTCAACCCAACAGACAGACTTCAATCTCTTTTTACATCCTTTCTCCTTCCGTTCCTCTCATCGGGAGCAACGAGGTGAAAGTTAAAAAAAGAAAAAAAGTTTAATTATTATAATTATTTAAGATTACCGAAGGTAAATGCTCAGTTAAAAACGAATCGATACGCCCTCCATCGGTGTTATAAGGTCGAAAACCTTTGAATTGAACAGACGCCGAGAGCCAGACAATACAATATTGATATTATTCTCATTGTCCAACGATCAAACAAAAAAAATATATATATATACATTCACAGGCTCATCCCTTTCTAATCCATACGTGTAGATATTTACAACTTATTCCAGCACGGCATACTTCAATTTATACGTATGTTACCGTCGATCCCCGCAATCCGGCAATGAAGGATGACTGGGAAATTTTAACGGCTGTCTGGCCGGTCAAGAAATCCTATAGAATATTCTGGAAGATTCTAAAGAATTCCCAGGTAGTAAGGATGGAAAAGGGTGAAGCATTGGTATCGCTAGAGCCAGAACATACACAGTAAAAAATATTATGTAAATATGTTAAAAACGGTCTGCATAAAGTCTATGTTAAGTTATTATGTTAAAAAATCAACAAAACTTGTTTGTAAACAGCAAAAAAATGACAATCGTTAATGGACGCAGAACATTAAACAAAACAATTGTGTTATTTTTCTTAACAAAATATTTATGTAGACCGATTTGGACATACAATTTGTGTCAATTTTAACATAAAATTTTTTACTGTGTAATTCACCAGACTGACAAGCAATTTTCAAATTGGCTGAAAGCTGCAGTAATGATTTTAGCTCATTTCTAAAATTGCCTCGGCAGTAAGTAGTCAGTAACTATGGAATTAGGTTCAGGCAGTTCTAGGATTTCCTAGGCAATTTTAGCAGTACCTAGAAATATTTTCCAATTTGATACAGGAAGCAATATCTTTCTGCTGAATGACTTAAAGATAAAACGTTTCTGTTTATAAAACTGAGTTTTTTCTAGTGGTGGAAATATGTTCATTATCCAATTTGTTCAGATAATAGACCTAGAAAATTTTAAATTTTATTCCCCCCCCCCCTTTTTTTTTTCGGCCATTTTTTTGTAATTTTTTTACCATTTGCCTGATTTCGGGCATCGACTGTAACATGTATGCATTATTATCGATAGATCGACCCGCCAACCAAAAAAAAAAGCAAAAGAGCTTTATTGAACTGACAAAAAATTTATTTATTTTTCGAAAGATCAACCCATAATCACGTTTCTAATATATTTTACACTTTTATTTCGAAATTTCCGTTTCCATAAAATTTAATCGAGACGGTCGTAAAATGTGTATTCCCAAAATTTTGAAGAAAATATAATTGGTTTTTTTGTTTTATGGATTGATATTTTTAAATTTTATCTCCGTGAATGGAAGTTGTAAAAACAAAATTCGTTTTTATTTTTATTTTTATTTTTTTGTTATAGTAATTACGTTAATACGTGTTTAATAGATTTTGGAAAACAATACCCGATACTATTTTTTTCCAAGGTAGCGAGGAGCAAGGTTGCTAATTTAATTTTTTGCAAAATTTTGCTTCGTGGATAATGAGTGCGGTTGTGATGGTACAAGGTGAAAAGTTGATTGGAGATGCTTTATCCTTACATTTTTCATAAGGGGATGTGCATTTCCAAGTTTTTGGTCTTGGAAAATAAAAAAGTGGTTTTCCCGGAAAATGATATTCCCAGTTAGCAAAGTCTATCCAGTCCCGAGGATGTCATGAGGATAATCATTGGACGTCCATTGAATTAACTTAGGTCTGCACTGATCCAAAAAGCGCCCTTTGAACGTCCTATGGATATCCCATGGATTTGGATATTCTGTGGGTATCTAATGGACAGTCCACAGGATGTCCAATGGATTGAAAATGCTGTCTGGGTTAAGTTAGGCGTGTGACATTTCCGTAACTGACTGAAAGTAGTGCAAGCGATTGCAATCTGTGTAGTAAGGTACACATACCTTAAGGTGGGTAAGCAGGTCTTACAGAAAGTTCAGTCAAGGCGGACCCAGGGGAGCTCAGTGGCGCCATTTGGACACTGTACTTTTGAACAAAAATACTTTTCGGCTAAAATGACAAAAAAAAAAAGCTGCTAATGAGGCTTTGTTAGGAAACATGTTAACTACCAATATCTACTAAAATCAAAACCTTACCTGATTTTCCCCCCTATCCCCCACAATCCCCCCGGCCCCTCAAATTTTTTTCATAGCTTGTTACATATCATATGAAAGCCCATTGGAAATGCTTTAAAATGAGACCTCGCGGAGGTTTGTACCTTTTACAGGGACGGAGATATCGTCGTTTGAGAGGTCGATAATTAGATACTTAATTTTGGTCTATTCAAAAGACGATATCTCCGACCCGGCAAATGATATAAACCTCGGCAAGGTCTCATTTTAAAGCATTTACGATGTACGTTTATATGATATGTAACAAAGCTTGAAAAAAATTTGAGGGGTTGGGGGCACAATCAGGTAAGATTTTGGTATTTAACATGTTTCCTAACAAAGTCTCATTAGCAGTTTGTTTAGTCACTTTAGTCTAAAAGAATTTTTGTTAAGGGGCACTGTTTAGAAAAAGAAGGCAAAAGAAGTAATTGCCTTTCCTGTTGGTTTGGTCTGTAAACTAAATATTAAATCCCATAAGTTGAACAATAATTAATTTTTAGGTCACCACCTAAAAATTGCCTTGAGGATTTCGATAGGGACGCCCCTGGCTGAGCATAGCCGTTTGTAAGGTGGGAGTTGTCAATACGACGACTTAATATTCATTTAGCGTTTTTTTTTTTTTTTTTTTTGAGAAGTCAACATAAATCACAGACGGAATTATACGTAATTTAAGACATTGAATCTAGTATAGACTGACACCTTAGGACAAGTCTCTTAAGATACGTTGAAATATTTATATGGATTATTAGTTAAGCCAGGCTTAAAATGTTTGATTCTTGATTACGTCTTGTATAGAAAAAAAAAATTACTGCGTGTAATCGAATAAAATTTTTGAATGAAAGGTTGGATTTTTGTTGATGAGCATGAAGGAATGAAACGGACCGGCGCAGACATGTGGCTAGCTTAGGAGACTAAGGTGAGCTAATCAAGTCTCCAAATCATCCCAAGCCTCCCTGCTAGGGAGTCTCTTGAAACTCATAGTTTAATCGTGCCGTTCCAGTGTTTACGGCTAAAACTGGCGTTTTTGTAAGAGCAGCAGGTGCGCCATCTTTGGTTTTGGCTAAACTGCCCCTGTAAGCGATTTCAGGGTATCTCCATTTTGTAAACAATCGCTTCTTTCTGATGTTTAGCTTTTGTCAAGAACCTTCTATTCGAGTTGTTTTCAAAATGGAGTTACGCTGAAGTCGCTTACAGGGGCAGTAAAAGGGTCGTCCGTAAATTAGGTAAGCCTTTTTGGGGAGCGGCAGATCTCCGGAAATCTTCCTCTGGGGGGGTCAAAATCAGCTAAATAATAATGTTTAGGTTATTTGTGCACTACGCCAAGCACTACCATCCCTTTCAACTCCTAAAACCTTTTTACTTAATCACACCCACCATCCCGATACCATAACAAAACTATGCAAAGCATAATTCAGTTTGGATGGACGTAAATTAGGACTTAATTTTAAGCCTTTTAGCTTAGCCATCCCTCCGAATCTTTTATCAGACCAATCTCCTGTTATTGACTACTGAAACTGTGATGAAAGTAGTTGTAACCACCCTAATCACCCTAATCACCCCGTTCCGTTAAAAGATTTTAATATAATTTTTTTTTTTTTTTTGGTCGAGGACGGAAAAAAACATCAATAATTATGAGTTAATATCTTGATAGAATCCGCTTCCCGTAAACATTTTTCACGATTTTTTTAAAGTGTTTTTGCATAAGTTACAAGTTCGAGGGACAAATGCGTCACGCGCTGGAATTTACAATAGATGGATTGAATGTCAGCCGCATCTCTTCATTTATTATTATCTGGTTATGATGATTTTTTTCTTCTTTAATGGCTAATCTCATCGTTTTTTTGATTATTCACCACTGTGGTATTTGAAAAAAATGACTTTGCAAGCAAAATAAGCTTTCCTCTTAAGAGGTCCTGTTATGACGCGTTCACCGTTTCGAAGTAAAGAAGCTCATCCTCTGATCTGAAGAAAAAAGTTTCAATTTACATAATCTAACCCATTTTTTCTCTTCACTTTTTTTTTTTTTTGGTTTGATCCCTTTTCTCGTCTCTTTGATTTAAAGGAATAGATAAAAACGGTGGGCGAGAATTTAAGTAAAAAGACTCACGACCCGATAAGAAATAATTAACGTTTATTTTTGTTGTGGAAGATATTTATTTTCATTCTTTAAATGGAGGGAGGAGCTAGACTTGGTTTTCCATTTTTTTTTCTAGAATATTATAAAATTTAATGTTTATTCGGATCAGTTTTCGAAGTTTAAGAATGCATAGGCTTCTAAGAAAGGAGAAGAAGGAAATTAAATATATAAAAGCAAGCAAAAGCTTTTGCTTTTGCTGAGGCTCTTTAAATAAACTTAAACAAGTTTATTTAAACTTAATTAAGTACAAATAAACTTAAATATTGTTGACAAGAAAAAACAAAAGCTTTTGCTTGTTTTTAATATACGACTCAATGTTCAGGAAAGAAGTGGTCCAGGGTATGGATTACGGTGGATGATGAGTTTTAAAAGTAAATTGAAGGATCAACACTGCCGCTGTAAGCGGCTTCAGCGTAACTCCATTTTGTAAACAATAGCTTCTTTCTGATGTTTAGCTTTTATCAATAACGGTTCTATTCGAGTTGTTTACAAAGTGAAGTCGCTTACAGCGGCAGAACATTAGGGAGAAATTTGCCAATATATATTACTCCTAATCCAAACTCAAAAAAAAAAAAAAAAAAAGCTATTAAGAAGGGGTTGTCTAGAGACCCGACAGAAAAAATGAGCACGAAATTTTGGAGGCATAAAACTATACGCATTGATTTTTTATTCTGTCTATTTGCTATTGACTGTTTTCTGAAAGCACTTTTTTATTCAAGAGCCTTTTGCAAAAGTGATGCGCATGATCATATTGCCGTGCTAAGCGACTTCGTAGTAAGCCAATTTTTTTTTAACGATGGAATAGAACCACTGTTTACATAAGCTGAAAATAAGGAACACCCATTGTTTACAAAAATTAAACTTAATATGAAATCGCTTAGCACGGCAGCATATACCTCCAAAATTTCGCTCCCATTTTTTCTGTCGGGTCTCTAGGGAATTGCCTCCTGTTAGGCAGCAGTAAATATTGCTCTCTATATTTGGGTGGTTCTTATTTTGCGAAGTTTGGATTTTCGCAGGTGCCATCTCCTAACTTTCTTTATTTGTATGGGATAAGTTTCTTTGAATTTTTCCAAATTTTATACTCGACGGGAAAGCGTACCTCATCGAGCTTTTAGTTTGGAAAAATCCCATGAGAGCCAAAAACTCTATCACTTATTTTTTTGAAAAAAAAATAAAAACTGTATTTCCTATCGGAAATTTTGCGTAGATTTCGAATCTGAAAATAGCTTTTTTGTATCTGGTCTAGTTTTTGAGCAAGAGGCCAAAATAAGACGAAAAATTGAGGAAAGTGACGAAACACACTAAATTCGCAGTTTTCATTGCTTTTTGGCTTCTACCTCATAAACCGGACCAGATACAAAAAATCCGTTTTCAGATTAGAAATCTACTCAAAATTTTCGATCGGAAACGAGGTTTTTAAAAGTTATTAATATTTTGGTTTTTATGGGATTTTTCCGAACTAAAAACTCAATGAAACACGCTTTCCCGTCGAGTAAAAAATTTGAAAAAATCCAGGGAAACCTACCTAATACAAATAAGAAAAGTTAGGGGGTGGCATCTCCGAAAATCCAAACTTCGCCAAATAAGAACCACGATGTAGCTGTGACTCATAAATGCAACAAATTACAAATACTTTTTTAAAAGAAACCAACTCAAAAGAAGTAGTTTCACCACCTTTAATTAGAATCGATTCGGTCGGAGATAAAACCTTCCACTGAGTGGAGTAGACCACCCGTGCCATATAAGACAGATCCACACTACAAGGTTAGGAGATCGAAAAAAATTTACAAAAACTCCGAAATACTTTTTAACCTCGAAAAATAATTTTCACACGAGTAACAGACGAAATACGGTCCCGACTTATTAAAAAATAATGCCACCGGAATCATTCATTTATTTTTATTGATGTTTCAAAATGCAGAATTTTTTTTTTCTTCTCTTTCTAAAAACCTGCATTTTATAACGGAATCCTCTTTTAATTACAAATAATATTAAAAAGAAAAAAAAAACAACAGTCATAAAGTTTATAAAATGTAATAATTGCTCATTACCTAGGTGAATTGCTCAATAATGCTAACTGAACCATGGTAAAAGATTATAATTTTCCGTATTTATGATTAACAAAAAGGTAAGGAGCGATAAATCAATGCTAAAAATAGTTTCCGTTTTGCCACATAAAAAAAAAAAACTCACGATCAATTACTATTAAAAATAACAACATCCTTTTGATGCACGTAATTGGCGGCGGTAAAAGGTGTGAATTAAAAATCTAGATAAAAAAAACACGTTTTCTTTCTTTTTTTAGGAAAAAATAAAAGGGGAAAGAAGCGTGTGTATGTGCGTAAAAAGTTTTTACCGGGTCTTCATTACCGTTTGACCTTGAAAAATCATTTTCATTAATGAAGAAAAAAAAAAATTAAATAAAGAGCCGAGACAGTTATTAGTGGCATATCATATCATATACGGAAAACATCTTTTTCCCAACTCATGATGAAAAATAGGATTTTAACTGACTAACTTTTGCGGTCAAAGTACGTCTTTTCCCCACGTAAAATTTCGTCCCGTTGAGATATTATGAGTATATTTAAACGGCTGTTCAGTTTGAGATAAAGATGTTCTTTGCCTATAAGGTTGACATAGGCGAAACACGAATTCTAACGAAAGTTTCTGTGAAAAAAAAAAAAGAAATCTGCTACTACGATCTGCAAAACAAATCGTAACTTCAATGTGTTCCATAAGCGAAACACGAGATTTGATGAGAAAACGACTATGCGTGCGAGGAGTTGTTTTTGTTTTTTTTAAGATTATGTTCACTATGTGCAATATTGATGAAAAAAAAAGAACGTTAAATAACTTAAAACTCCAAATTAGTTAATTAAAATCGGAAAAAGATTAAAAAAGAACAATATAAATTTTTATCTTTAATATTATCCAAAACTTTTCATTCTTTAACAACGTACACATGACTTTTTTTTCTGTCAACTCCGCACTTGTGGAGGGGAAATCTTCACTCCAACTTTATATCAATTCATTTAAGCCTCACCCGCATTAAAACGACACCAAGAACTTTTTTTTTTACACATTTTTCAAAGGTTTTCTGCCGTTTCCCATCCTAAATTTTTCAAAAAATCCCGTGGTTTTCATCACTCGTTGGGAAAAATAGCTACCCCTAAGGGTTAGGCAAACGGAGTTGTTTTCCAAACGGGGTGGGCGTTAGCCACACTCGAGGCTCGCTTCGCTCGCCTCTCGTGTGGCAAAAAGCGCCCACCCCGTTTGGAAAACAACTCCTTTGCCTAACCCTTGGGATAATATCTATATCTGTATTCCTAGAAAACAAATCTTTCACTTTTTCTCGTTTCGTGTAAAATTAACTGTGAGAGTTTATTTTCGTAGGATTTTGCTTTCGTGTTTGCCTAATTAAGTTTTAAAAAAAATCTGTTTTACGATCTAAACCGAATCTCATTAACTTTAAAGACGTTGAATATTTTGGAATTTCGCAAGAGGGCAGTTATTTTGCGCGATTTTGCCCGGGGAGAGTCATTGTGGTGACAAACACAATTTTGAGTTTTGACTCCATCAGAATAGCGCTGGAATTAGCATCGAAAAAGGAATTCGGTATAAAGGCAGCAGCATCGAAATCGACATCAGCTTTGCGAATCTGGTGTCGGATTAATTCGAGGAAAGGATTAAGTTTCTCAGTTGCAATTAAAAAATGCCTTAACCCATTGCAGTCGGAAGCCAATTTTCCGTATGACATCACAGGGGCTCCAATAATATTCAATTATTTTTGATAATATTTTAATACACCAACGTCCGTAGAGGTCATTGGTATTGTCGAAAAAATTTTTTGGTGGCCTATGTTTAGCTTATAAAAAAACTTTTTATTTTGTAAAACTATAATATATACTCTTTAACAATAATGAAATGAATGTCAATAACGTTTCAAAGTGCCAGAACCATTAAATGACTTCCTTGTTTAGCTAATGGACTGTTTTAGTAACTTTTAGCTTATAAAACGTCGTAAGAACTGAATCTATCATGTCCCCATAAGCTAAGCATAGGAATCATTTTTTAGCCATTTTCTCCATTCAAACAATTTTTTTGACCAAAAATTCAATGGTGAATTTTCTCTTACACATACACTCCCATCTTAGTCAATACTAACTTGCTGAAACATTGATTTTGCATCAGAAGCATAGTGTATTAATTTTGATATGTTCCTATGTTTAGCTTATGATTTATTAGCAATTTTTTGATTAAATTATTAATTAATGGCATTGAAATTGCAATTACGATATAAGTATTAATAAATGCTTAAAAAAATAAAATGTTGCACGGTTTAAATGAAAGATAATAAACCGCCATATTTAGCTTAAGAAGATTTTTCCTCCCATGTTTAGCTTATGGGAATATGGGAAATTCCGTCTTTTCAGAGATTTTATGGGTTAAACATTACAAAATCAGTCCGTAAGCTAAGCACGTATGTTATTTAATAGCACTTGGACTCCTAACTTTATTTTGGCTCATTTTACCATTGTTTCAGGGTATTTTTGAAAATTTTACTGGAAATTTTTTTCCCCTTAAGCTAAGGTTGGGCGTTTGAAATGATTTTACTAATGCCAGTGATATCTAGAAATTTTGGCGCGTCAAAATATTATCAAAAGGGGGCAAAAAGGAGCCACTTCCTCCCCATTTTTTTTAAAAGACAATTAACGAGACAAGCAAAAAAGAGAGATGGCTTACTGCCCCTACTCCGTCTCCCCCGACAGTGCTGAAAACGCTAAAGCAAGCATCAAAAGGGTCCTTGGTGCCAATTTTTTTTTTCTTTTTTTCAATGAGACTCTTGAAAGGTCTTAAGAGCTTCATTACCTGAGAAATTCCCTAAATCACTTTTTGAGTTTTTTGAATGAATCCCATTTCGTGGAATATATCAGATTTAAAGAGGCGCCGACATATTGAAATATAATCCACGTGCGGAAGCAAAGTTAAAAATAAAAAAACGTTTACCCGAAAAAGATTTCACGGATTTCAAATTACGGTTCGCATTGAGAAAAAAAAAAGGTAGAATAAAAGGTATAAAAATCTTTTCATAATTTACCTTGGACCACCAGTTGAAAAGGAATTTTTATTGTTTTTTCTTGTTAATATTATCATCATTTCCTTCGTTCGGCTCCCTTGTATACATTCCATTTCTGCCATGTTTGTTTTTCAAAAAAAAAAAAGATTGTTGTACGAGCCGCAGGGGCAGGAACTTTCATGTCAATTACTACCGTTCCAATCCATCCCTTCGACTGTGTAATTTATTTTCCGAAGGGTTTCCTTTTTAAAAAAAAAAGGTTTCCTTTTCAAAAAAAAAAAAAAAAAAAACAATAAAAGGTGAAATTCCTTACTTATGAAGCTTATTGCACACGAATCGATTAAGAGAAAAAAAAACTTTTCCCCGAACGGGATTTATTTTCCCGAACGAAAGGGGAAAAAAACAATAACGGATCAGTTTAGTCACCATGCACTGATTTTCCTTTTCTTCAAGAAAAAAAAAAAAAAGCATTTTGTCGGACGGTGTAAAAACTGCAAACAATGCAGCCTCACTCAAACGGAAAAAAAAGAGCACACGTCCTGTCCAGCTGATTAAACCTTGAAAACGGTTCTTAAAAAAAAAAAAAAAAAGAATTTTTTTTTTTTAAGTTATCTGACAATTATTAAGCACCGTAAAAACTAAATTTTAACGATAGTGATTTATAACTACCGCATTACAAGCAAAAAAAAATGTCAAATTTTAATAATATTTGATGATTAGACAAGAATTAAATATTATCAATAAAATGGTTTAATTTACAATGTTCTCTGAAACCAGGGCGCAGGTTTTATTTTTTAAAAAAATTAGAAAGGATGAGATTTTCTTTTTTTTTTTTATTATTTACGAAAATATGAATAATTCTTTTAATGTATTAGGATGTTGTTCTAAGCCAAATTAGGTATCGTTTATCCATTTTTATTTGTTCTGAAAAAAATTGGATTGGAGACATTCAGTTATTACGTTACCCTCTCTTTGTGGGATGCAAAATAGGCCCTCTTGTCAATATTGTGCAATGAGAGGAAGACTTTCGGCTTAAGTAACTTCAGGAGCTTAACGTAATAACACTTTTAATAATTGAGTGGTAACTTTTTTTTTTATTTTTAATTAAATATTTCTTAATTTTCCACTTTTCAAAATCCAAAACAGCTGCTAATTAGGTCTTTTTGAGATTAATTGAAAAAAGGGAAAGTTGTTAATTTTAGAAAGAAAAAAAAGGAAAACATTTTATCCCTTTCCCGAAGGCTATCGTATATACACAGTAAAAAATATTATGTAAATATGTTAAAAACGGTCTACATAAAGTCTATGTTAAGTTATTATGTTAAAAAATCAACATAACTTGTTTGTAAACAGCAAAAAAATGACAATCGTTAATGGACGCAGAACATTAAACAAAACAATTGTGTTATTTTTCTTAACAAAATATTTATGTAGACCGATTTGGACATACAATTTGTGTCAATTTTAACATAAAATTTTTTACTGTGTATATGATGATATGATTGGGGAAAATCTTCGGAAAATCCCGGAAAATTTGAAAAGTTTCTCAAATTTATTCGGTCTTAACCAAAATTAAAGCTGCACTCCTAAAGCTACACCTGAGAGTAAAAAAAATTTTTGGCGAAAATGTAAATCCTATGTTTAGCTTATGGGAGCATAATTACTTAATTAGAATGTTAATTAATGGCATTAAAATCATATTTTTGGCATTAATGTAAATCAGTAAATTATAAACGATCATGATGTGGCCAAAATTATGAATTTTGAGCCGACATGTTACCATACGACGATTTGTTCCTCCCATGCTTATCTTATGGACGTAAGCTAAAATCAAATTTTCTGAAGCAAAATATGATAAAAAATTTTATAAGCTATAAATTTCGATATTGTTAGTGATTCTGTGACTTATCATGATTTTACCGCCATTTTATACTTCCAACTATGAGCTTTTAGCAATTTTTGTAAGATTTCATTTTTAAAAAAAAGAATTTTTCGTAAGCTTAGCACAGGCGGACAAAATGTTTTTCAGCTTTAGTAACTGCCTACATATATTATCAAAATAGCTTGAAATAATTTATACCATACAGTATATGAAAGGTTTTCGAAAAAAAGTCTTTCACGATCATGGAATTTTCCCTAAAAAAACTAAAGTAGAAAGTTGAAAGCAAAATTCTTAAATTTATACATCGTAGGCTGGGTTTTTTTTTTCGAAAGGTCCATATTGGGCAAAGGCTTAATCAAGACGTGGAATTGACCATCCCGAAGTAACAGCAACCTAAGCATTGCTCTCACATAAGAATTATCACGGTGTGGAATGAATTTTCCTCTCCGCCCCTGATCCCAGATGTCCATTTGAGCAAAATTTCGTACTTAAATTAACGTAAAGAGCCCACACTAAAAACAGACAATAAAAAGTACCAAGGACGATTCCATTTTATAAAATTATCTACAATCTTTACCAAAAACAAATAAGTAAATTATAGTCTTTGAAATGGTAGGGTGAAGCCCTATAGTCATCCAATTTGTAACGTATGATTTTGATTTTCTTCACTTCATCGAACACAAAAAAAATTATCAAGCGGAGCATTACGAATAAAAAAAAAGAAAAATAATTAAATTATACGAAACAAATAATAAAAAAAAAAAAAAATGGAATCAAAACCGTCTTTATCGAATCGTTATTAAACAGAAGAGGCCATTCAAGAGTATTTTGAATGCACTTGTTAATTCTTCTTTTTCTTTTTTTAAAGAAAAGGTACTCACATGATGTGTCACTAAAACATCAAAAGAATGTCATTAATCTTTTTTTTTTTTTTTTTTTTTGTCTTTTTTGTTTGTCGATGTTATTGTTCCCTGTCAAAATGAGATGTCTTGAAGAGTTAAGTGCATCTTTTTAATTGAGTAACAATTTTTTTTTTTTTTAAAGGAAACCAAAGGGTATATGGAATTTCTATATTTAGTCGTTGGAGAATGACTAAGTTCATTCGCAAGTTTTTTTTTTTTTTTTTTTAATATTTATCGCTCATTTAATTAGAAGGGTTTGAAAATTTTAATTATACATTTTAGATTATTTTTTTTGCTTTAGCTAATTATAGTGTTAAGTGTAAGCATCATACGCTTTTTTATCCTTTATGGAGTTTTGATTTTTTTTTTCCCCCCTCCATTGTGGCAAATGAAGATGGGATGAAAATTAATGGATTCGTTTTGGGATTTTTTTTATTTGTCTGCTAATCGGCGTAACGGGTTGATAAGTTTTTACAAAGTTCAATTTCGGAGTTGTTAAATTCTGAATTATGAGCAGGTCGATTTCTTTTTTTTCTTAAATTTGAGTTAAGTCCAAAATGATCCCAAGAAAAAACTGTTGCCCAAATCAAATTAGGCTTCCAAATTGCGATTTTTCTGAACCCGTGCCTGCTAATGGCCCATTTTAAAAATGAACCGCACACGTTGCAAGCGATTTTGACGCGATTTTGACGATTCTGGAATTTCTGCACGGAGAGAAGGGGGTGGCACGAGAAGAAAAATTTGGAGAAATGTTTTGCTTGAAATAATTTTTAGTGACTTTTTCCGTTGAAAATGTAACACCTTGAGAAATCATTGGAGGAAAGGAGCAAAATCTAAGTCGATTTGGGAATTTAGGGACGAGTACCCTGGGTGGTTGTTATTTTTGCGAAGTTTGGATTTTCGCAAGTGGCACTCCCTAACTTTTTTATTTGTGTGACATTAGTTTCCCTGAATTTTTTCAAATTTTTTACTCGACGGAAAAGCGTGCCTCATGGAGCTTTTAGTTCGGAAAAATCCCATAAGAGCCAAAAAATTGATAATTTTTTTTAATGTGAAAAAAACCCCTCGTTTCCTATCGTTAACTATCGTTTCGATTCGCATTTTCCGGTTGACGATATTTTAATCCCATTTGTAATCGGTGGCAAGTACGACGTCTTGGGCGAAAATACAAAGTAGAGAAGAGAAAACAATAACGTAGCTGCTAATAAAATCACTTCAAAAAATTCTTCGCCTAATTCCGTTTCAACAGCAACCCCCGGGCTTACTTTCTCACCTTTCAGTAGACTTTTCCTACAAATTAATTAATATAGTAAAAAAATAATTAATTTAATCGAAACATTAAAAATTCCACTTAAAGTCCACTCTTCGAGTGCCTTTGGTGTATTCTTTTACTGAACATCTTCCTGGTTCCCTCTTTGATCCCTATACCGATAACCCCAACTGAGAGAATTACACCCCCCCTGCCTTAAAGCAGTTTTATAGGTTTGTTGGAAAATAAAAAAAAAAAAAATTAAAAATTGTTTATAAAATTTCAAATAAAATTTAGTAAAACGTATTTCTCCTCTTAATTTACGTTTTCTTCTTCCGGGCATGACATTTTTCGCATTCCCCCTTCCTTAAATCTCCTTTCAGCCTCACGGTAAGCTTGCAATTTCGGCATCGGGTACTTCTTACACGCTTATTTGTGCGACAGGATCCCCTGTCGCACGTTTCGGATCTAGGAAAAAAAAAAGTAAAATAAAAAAGAATAATGAATTTTTAAAAAAAGCAAGGGCTGATCTCGGATTTTTACCGGTAGGGATAGGAGCACTCACAGAGCAGGTAATATTTTTCCCGAAAAATGAAAAATGAAAATCTTTCGGCTTCGTGATTGCCCCCTATCCTTCCCTGGACCCGTGCATGAGCGAGAATTTTAAGATTTTAATATAAAAAAAACTTACAAATTGTTTATTTCACCTTCCTCCATTTTAAACGTCAGCAGACGCCCACATTGTCGGATAACATTTAAACGGAAAATCACCAAAAATGTCAAAGACAGGTATTTGGTTATTTTCTGATTTAAACTTTTTAGTTTTTTAACCGATAATTCACAAGCTACTATTGAAAAGTCACAAGCCACTATTCACAAATTCACAAGCTACTAATCTGAAAACAGTTTTTTTTTTATCTGGTCCGGTTTTTGAGTAAGAGGCCGAAATAAGAAGAAAAAAATCGAGAAAAGCGACAAAACGCTTGAAGTCCAGTTTTCATTCCTTTATGGCTTCTATCTCATTAACCGGACCAGATACAAAAAAACTGTTTTCAGATTCGAAATCTACTCAAAATTTCCGATAGGAAACAAAGGCTTTTTTTACATTCAAAAAAATTATCAATTTTTTGACTCTTATGGGATTTTTCCGAACTAAAAGCTGAACGAGGCACGCTTTTCCGTCGAGTAAAAAATTTGAAAAAATTCAGGGAAACTTATCTCAAACAAATAGAAAACGTTAAGGGGTGGCACCTCCGAAAATTCACACTTCCCAAAATAAGAACCACCCTAGAGTACCCCGCCCCCCAAAAAAAGGTCTGTAAAAATCCTCTTTTAATTTTTTTTTCTTTTTCCTTCGGAAAGGGCCCGAACTTCTTCATGGGATCTGCCCTTGCAGCTCTTGGCGGATGATTGAACTGTCCTTCTTCATTCAGTATTTTGATTATAAATTGCTCAAATTAGAAAAGCTTAAATTTGTTATTAACGTCATGAATATTAAAATGGGACCTAGCTTTAATTATCTTATTTGGGAAAATTTGCATTTTTAAAAATAAAATCTCATTACCCAATTCATCTCTCTGACTTCAAAGTAAAAAAATTAAAATTTCACTCTTAATTATATCACAGTCCGAAAAAACAAGGATCCTTCCGTTTATATTAACATTTTTTTTTTTTTCGTTTAATTTTTTTTTTTTAAATCTACAAAACAATTTTTTCCCATCTAACTTGGCGCATATAATGTGATAATAATAATATTACGCCTTCATCATAATCTATAATAGCTATAACATTAAAAACCATTTAACAAGGTGTTTCAATTACAACGGTTTTTAGATACGACGTTTAAAAATTTGACCTTATCGTGTGAACCAGTATCATTTGATTGATTCGTTTGTCTTTAATACCAGGCTTTTTGTCGTCGTGAAATTATGTCTCACGGATTTAAAAGAAAAAAAAAAAAAGAAAAGAAACAGTAACCACTCTCTTCGTCATTTATTCCCAATACTTCTTTGAATATTGCATATCGAATCTAGTTTTTTTTTTTTATTTCGATCCTCGATCTAGCTCTGAGCGTGGAATCTCTCTTATTAATTTTCTTTTCCCATTTAAATAATTATGAAAGGAGAAGAAAAAAAAATGATAATATTGGACCACCCTGTTTAGGAGAATAGTTTTAGAACCGGCAAACTTTTGATCTGTGTCGAAATGTTGAGTTGAATCGATATTTTTTAATACCGATTTCAGGTTTACCTTTATTGACAGAAGGTTTTGTAACTATTTACCGTTCTCATGGTTCAGGTTTTATGAATTTTTTGGTGATTTTCGAGAAAGAAAACTTGGAAATATTCAAATGGGTCAAAAGTCGTTTTGCATTTTTGATGTTGACACTATTTTTATAATGCCAGTGAGGTAGTATTTCGGAGTGTCTACTGACTTTAAAAAAACCTTAAAAAGCTAAATAACCTTCATTTTAAACGGTGACCTTAAAAATCTAAAAATTACCTTAATTTCGATGACCAATGAAACATTTTCCGTTTTGTTTCAAAAGGTGACGATCAAAAAGACATCAATTTTCACTCCGTGGCATATTTTACAAAATTTCCATAGCTCGGCCTAAAACACTTGGATATTTTAAGACCTGAAAAATAAAAGAAAATTGGTACCAAGAGGATGAGTGTTTTAGCGTTTTGAGCACTGTCAGGGGAGGCAGGGTAAAGGCAGTAAGCCATCTCTCTTTTTTGTTTGTCTCGTTAATTATCCTTAAAAAAAGAAAATAAATAAATAAATTGTCGAGGAGGTGCCCACATGACCTCCCCCCCCCCCCCGGAAGTTATTTCAAGTGTCCCTTTTTGCCCCCACAAAAAATGACATTATTTTTGAAATCTACGGCCCCGAGAACTTAGGAAACGAATATGAACAGTTACTTTCTGAATTGAAAAAATTGATGGGGTGGGGGACTGTACCTCCCCAATGACTCGGCCGATTTCGCTCACCTAGATCTTGTTGAAAGGTTTCTAAATATTAATTTCACTCTACCATGTTTATCCGTTCTTGAGATAACTGGGGAGCAAGATTTTCTGCACAAACAAGTTCAGCATTCTTCATGAAGATCATGGAAAAATCGGAAAAATTTCAAAATTCGGAAAAAGGGGAAAGTTGAATTTTGTTAAGCCTTAGGGCTTGTCCACGTAAGGATTTTCAAAAAGTCGAAATTTCAAGTTATATTTTTTAAATCATACTCTATACCATTGGAAGTCAAAAAGTCTATATTTTTAGCATCTGTAGTCATTTTTTAGCTGACGCGGCTACATAGAGAGTAAACAATTAGAAAATAAAAAAATTATGACATTAACGATTAATTCTTGAGTTGGCGCCCTTTTTTTCTTTTTTCCCCTTAGATTCCAAAAACGCAGAATTACCCCGAATGAATGATACATCGTTTTAAAATAAGCTTCACTATGAAACTATAAAAATAGCGGAAAAACGTAGAGTATTTCTGAAAAATTTCATTTAATTAGAGAGAAAAGTTTTGTTTTCACAAGTGTAATAAAAAAATTGCGTAAGTTTTATTACTTTTTGGAAAGAATTAAAAATATATATATATATTTTTTTTTTTTTTTTATGTAAAGTTAACGACTGTTAAGTAAGCAACACCCTGAATTATTTTCACTGCTTAAATGGAATAAATGCGAAGAAAAAACAAAAAAGTATAATTTCACAAGTGTAATTTTTTTTCGAAATCTTACACTTGGAACGTTGTTGACCAATCTCATCCGCGCCAAGATAACACCTGTCGGTATTCGCAACAATTTTATGCACATTCTGACAAACTCCGTCAGTCGATTTTATAAAAAATTTAAAACTTTCGATATAATTTAAATTTTCAAAAATTCAAGGATTTTCATAGTTAAATTTAGAAAAGTTACCTCCTTTGCTTCCTAGATCTTCTGAGTGGTAAAAAGACTGGGAAGATACAGCTTTTGCCCAGCTACGATGCTTTTTCTTGCCCACTTTGAACGCTTTTCGGACCTAAATTTTTTAAAAAAATGGGACCTTAAAAATTAAAAAAATGACCTTAAATTGAATTTGTCCTGCTCAGAGTAGTGGGAGTTTCCGCAGCTTAAGGACAGAGCTTGTCGAACAATTGTTTTCCGACTTTTAAGAATTTTTTGTTGAGGTGTAAATCTCTGTCTGTCAGCCCGACATGAGGGTAAAAGTCACCGTTTCTCCCTTTACCCGCATTTCGCCACCCCAAAATTATACCTCTCACAAAAATGAAGAACACTGGGAAAAAAATGTATACGATATTGCCCACTCCTTTTTTCCTTAATAAATTCACATAAGCAACCGCCCGACAGGGAGTCACGAGCTCCCCTACAGATTTTTTACTCGTTTTACGACAAAAAATCTAACGAGATCTCGTAATAAAATCTCGAAGAAAAATAATAAGAGATATTAATTTCTCCTTAGTAAATATACATGACATATAAATAAAAAAAATTATTTCTTCATGTGCGGGAGTTCATATTTCTTGGACCCAATAAATATTTTCGCTAATAACAAAATCAAATATGGAAAGATTTATTTTTTCCTCTCTGTATCGGTATGTAGGGGGAGGAACAATGATACAGTGATAAAGCTTTCATTACAAGTCGGTTATTTTTAACATCCGGTAAAAATAACAACCGAAACGCCTCCTTCATCGATTTATAATTAATTCGCCTTAAGCTTTTTTTGATTCATCACGTTCGGTGTATGAAGCGTACAACCGAGAATTTGTTTTTTTAATATTAAAATACGTATAAATGACATCATCGTTTACGTCACTTAATCTAGTAATATTATTATAAATATTATAAAAAAAAGCATGCCTAATCATTCATGAATATTCCGTCACGATGTGTCGGGTCCAGCGTATCCGAAAAATAAAACAAGTTTAATTCGAGTAATAAATATTTTTAATGAAATAATCGGATATGTAGCCTCGTAGTCGGTATCGAGTGGGAAACTCATTAATAATTTTGAAAATTTGAGGGAGCTTAACCATAGTTTATGCAGGACAAGAAAAATAAATAAGTTGAGTTATTTTCACAAAAAATTCGTCTATATTAAAGCGTGAGTTTGTCCAGCTTTAAGAATGAACTTTTCCGGGGAAAATGAACTTTGTCCAGCTTAACTGCAGGTGTAAATTAACTTATGTTAAATTCATCGACCATCGAAAAAAAGGTAGTTTGTCCAATTAAATATGTGAATTTGTCAAAATTTAAATCTTTTGAGTTTACAAATTGCAGAAATAAGTTCTTTAGAATTTACTGCCGTTCAAAACGATTTTGTCCTATCTCCATTTCATGAATCGAGTGCGGTTGTTCAGTCCGTTAAATAAACATTTCGTGAACCAACATATTTAAATCGGAAACAGAGATAAGACAAAATCGCTTTTCCACGATAGATTCGTTTTTGAAAAATTACTTTTGTCTTTATAGGATTCTAAAATATGGGGACCTGGGGATAAAAGTTCCCGGTTTATCCACTAGATGTCGCTAGTGTCGCATCCCCATGGCCGCTGGATGGCGTTAGTGTCGTATACCATGGCTGCCAGAGTGCACTAGTTCTCATGATAACTAGTGACTAAATGACGACTTCCCCTGGGAAATCATCTAGCAAGACTTGCGGGGAAACCTTTTTTTTCTCCTGGTTTAGGGTTTCTCCGCTTGATGCAAAGACCGTCGTATTTTCAATAGTAAATCAAACAATTAATTAATCAATTCAATCAATTTAAAAAAAGCAATTCCTTTTTTTTTCTAAAAAAAGTTATTTGAGGAACACAGTTCAAATCTTTAGATTCAATTGAAATCTTCGGTTTCACCACACAATTCAACCTTTTTGGATTTTTTTGAAGATGTAAAATCTCAAAAAAGTTTCAATTTGAAATCTTTAATATTAAAGTGAAACCATCTTGATGACAAAAATTTTCCTGCAATGTAACCAACATCTTATCCGTGTCATTTACTAATAAATATTTTCGACTGAATCCTTCTCTTCTCATACCTATACAGATCATCTGAATAATTCGATTAGTTTTCTTTAATATGTAGCTTTTCTAACGTGTCTCCTCGCCTGGTCTATTTTACCAAAAATATCTCTGAGATTAGAACATACCACTATTACCCAAAAACACACTGCTATGCTTCCTCATCAAAATATCCATAAAAAAAAGTAGGAAGGAGACGAACCAAATCCCAGCTGACCAACTTCTCCGTTATAAATGGCATTAAGAAAAAAAAAAAAAAAAAAAAAACAATTACATCCCAAAAGGGAAAATGTGGAGTTATAAAATACGATCAAACATCATAAAAATTCATATTTTACGATTTGAGCGTGATGAGATTGATCTTGGGATGTTCGTTCTGCCTCTTTTTCCCCCATATCAAGCTGTCACGCTTTTAAAACCTTATTATTTAATTCGTATATTTGCATTATGATTAAAAACTATATACTTTTTTTTTTATTACCCTGATTTCCTACATATCACCTCTTTTGTTTTATATCCAGCCCCGCACTAATGACATCATCACTTTGCGAAAAAAGTTAATATTTTTGCAGTCTAGTCGCATCTGATTATTATTCAATTACACGAGATATCTCATCATATTATTTCTCATCTCATGTATCATCAGATTAAATATCTCAGCTTCTTTATCTTATTTTATTACCGTTCAATTAAAGATCACGTATAAATTAAATGATTACATACTTTATAATAAAAAGAAAATTACGTGCGAAAATTATACTTTTAAAATAGTTAAAAGCTGAAGGCGGTTTTTTGCTAAGATTTATTTTATTCGATATCGACGAATTTGTAAAAAAAACAAACGAAAATGGTTGTTTAAACCCTTTTATTTTGATTTATTGAGATAATTATCGATTCGAAAGATTTAAGTACTACACTTAGTTGTAATTTTTGTGAAGGCCGTTTCCTTCTTCATTGAATGGCAATCATCGAAATAGTATCTCGAAATACTCGGAATCGGGCCATTACCGAATAGCAGTAGCTGCAATGGATTCGTGCTGATTTTCCATTAGTGTATATTTTAGTTCGGATATTTAGATTTGAGATAACGTTTGGAAAATAATTGAGCCAGTCGATATGTACAAGTTTTACGTGACTCGATGTTCTGGTTGGAGTAGTATTCATGATCATTGGTGCTGAGAAGAATAATTGATTTAACTGCTCCTGCGAAATTACACAGTTGTATCTGCACTGTTTAGGTTGACACTAGTTTTCCGCAAGTTAAATATAAGGAACTAGTGCCAAGCTGAACGCTGCAGATACAACCGTATAATATTGGCCCAGCGAATAATCATTTAGCTAATCTTCTGAGTTGGGTAAAATTTACTGCATTTGATCTCCTGTAACGCAAACCATGTCTCATATTTCTTACTCAGTTCCCCATTTGTTCGTGGCTTGAACAGACCCCTACAAGAAAAAAAAGGAAGTATTATTTACTCATGGTAAGCCCGAATCGGAATTATGTTTATCTTAACACCTTTTCACTCTAAAACTATGTTGTTAGTTATGTGAGTAAAAATGGAGCAAAAGAAACAAACTTGTTGTCAGTTGATAGTAAGTCAGTTAACTCGTTAATCTCCTATATTTAGCTTATGAACTATTAGACGTTCCCGCAGAGTTGAGCATTTCGAATTAAAATATAGGAAACTAGCGAGTTTGTTACACGATCATACATACAGGTCAGGTATTGCTCATATGGACGAAAATGTCCCCCAGAATGTAGCAGAAGAATAGTTTAACTTTTTCTCGATAGATGGCTGAAGCTGTAGTTAGTGTAGGGGAGCTGTAGTTGTTTTAACTTGTTGCTTGTTACTTTATTTTTTTCGAATAATAATAATAAACTCGTATTTTCGGTCAATTTTATTTGATTACATGAAGTATCAGCAAAATGTGAGTTCGTTTTAATTTTTGAACGTTTTTTTGGCTTTTTAGCGTTCATTTGTTTCGTGAGTTGATAGAGCCTCATCCTGACATAGTGAAATGTTTGGAGCATTCATATTTTTTTTGTTTAAATCCACCTCCGGTATAGCTTCTTGCCACTTGGAAAACAAAGAGGGATCTTCAGGGACACGGAGCAGATGGTGCTTGTTTTCTTTATCGGAGATTTTTCGCCGCCTAGTGTCACAACTGGAAACGGCACACGCCCAAACCATCTTTTTTTTCATTTAAGAAAATCACACTATACAATAAAAACGCATTTGTAAACATCTTCAAAAAAGATTTTGCGCGTCTTTAATTTCCATGATGGAGGACATATCATGTGATTCACTAACTACAGTTCCAGCCATCTATCGGGATTTCGATGAACTTATCCTCAGCTTCAATTTCGGGGGACACTTTTTAAAATATCAGTTGCTTGACCTGTATGTATGACCGTGGTTTGATAGAATCTTTATTTATTTATTTATTGTTTGATTTAATTTCTTTTTCATAAGCATAACCATTTCTTCCATAAGCTAAGTATAAGCAACACAATTGTTTACAAAACTGCAGATATGGCGTAGTCGCTTACAAAGCCTATTTTTGCAAGGATGAACTTGAGTTTCCGCACATTTTCTCTGAAAGTCTCGACTTATTTTTTATTAATGTTAATGGCTTTTATTTAACTTGACCAGCGATATATATATATATATATATCAACAATATTCAGAAATATAAGAAAACGTTGAAACCCATTCCTTTACGTTAACTTCCCCTTTCAACTAACGATAAAAAAAAAAAGAAATTTAAAAAGAATCCAAGCTCCATCCCATTATAGTAACTTCCGCGTTCAACTAACGATAATAACGGTTGAAAAAGCAGTCATGCGCAGTTTCATCATTTTCGTCATTTCTTTTATTGTTATCAGCGTTGACGTTTTTTACTTTTTAGATGGATTTTTTTTACTGTATGTAAAATAAAAGCCATTTTAAAAATTGTTAATTTTTATACGTTTACTTATTTGAAATTTTTTTTGAGTTTTTCGACTACTTTTAAGGCTTCACATGGATTTAATAATTATCTGATAACTGTTTGACAGTTTTCGTGACTTTATAGAAAATTCCAAGTTAGCGTGAAAATAGCACTGCGCACATGCGCAACACACATGTGCGCAGTTAAGGGTAGATGTCGTCCTAGTCCATAAAATTAATTTTGTAAGGAACATGTTCCTTGTAGAGTAAACTTACCATTAAATCAATTTTCTTACATAAAAATTGTATGGGCTTACAGACGTGTAGATTCGGTTCTATTTGTTGGACTTAGTCAAATGATCGCCAAAAATTTTCTTATCACCAATAAAACATTTAAAAAAATGTTTTTATTATTCTTAAAATACGTGTCGAACAAGCCAAACAGAGTATTGTTGGAATGTTAATCCACTCATAACAATACCATTATTAATGGCCATTCAGTTGACGATAATAACCAAAAAATCTCTTTAATAAAAAAGTTTTGCACTTTAAAAAAAAAAGAAATTCATCAGATTCCCGCCAAGATTTTTGACATATTACAAAATAATGTATTGCCGTCACGATGTGATTTATCCGACATTATTCACTTTGGAATCCCTGCAGTCTTAACGGACATTTTTTCTTCAAATCTCCAAGACCTTTTTTATAATAATATATACGCTTCATTTGTGGTTTTTATTCTTTTTAACGGGGGTAATTAGCTTAAATTATATTTGTGGAATCTCGATTCAGTCAAATGGATGTCAAAACGGCGCCGTCGACATCGGAGCATTTATTTCTTCGAATAATAATTGACCGACGTAAATAATTATTACTGACGGACTATAGAGAGCATGAAAAAAATATAAGTGATTAATTAAGGATTCTCGGATGTCTTCGAAAATAATAGTTTGTTTTCTTGTATCGATCCCTCTAATCCTTCATTTCAATAATCTCATAATGTACATAAAAAAATAACGGTAAAAAAAGAGGAAAATCCATGTGAGAGAATTACATGCACCCGAAGGCTTTTTAGACGCTAATATCATTCTTTTTTTTTTTCATTCATCTTGTCAAACTTGAACCTTCAATATTGTTAATTAGAAAAAAAACAGCAAGAGCCGATAAATTCACACGCCTGCGCTCTGCCCTGGATATAAAAATAATGTTCATACCCCGTTAAAAAAAAATGGGTATAAAAGAGCCATGCTCAACCTGTGACAAGCAGGATCAAGTTTTTTAAAAGCGCTACCAAATCGGGCAAATTGCATTGCCTGATTATCGGCCATTCTTCCTCCCATGTAATATTTTATATCGAGAATTTTTTTTATCTTGACTTTGATTATTTTAAATGGAGCAGGGGCTCAGGCACGGACTGGACATGTGGAAACTCGTGAAAATCCTGGGAAGTTCTGCTTTTGTACCAGAAGAATTGCTGCAATTAGGTTCCGCGATAAGCTCTGCTCAATGGACTTACGCCCAATTTGGTTAACACTGCGGAATTTATATACAGTATAATTTTTTTTATACAAATTACACGTTGATAAGCTTTTCAGAACGCTGCCTTCTCTTTTTCAACTTTTTTCACAAATCTTTCCACTGATTTCAAAATTTACAATTTCTACTGACCTTTTTAATTTTTTTACAGTTTTTTTCCCTGCTCTTAATTTTTTCGCTTTTTTTCCTATTTTTGCCCAAAAGGTCGGTGATTCAACTACACTCTCCGTCACTTGGTCGGTATAATTTTCCCAACTGATTTCCTATCCTCGTTAGACATGTTTTGAATTTTAATTGAAAAATTGATCTCATAGATCTGTCTGGATAGTTTTAATTAAATTTAATTTTGGAATTTAAATTTAATTTGATTTTAATTTGGAAGGAAAAAAAACCAAAATTGGAATCGTTAGAAACATTGGAAAAATGTTTTGGTAGCCTTCCTCTGCCATTTTTCCATCATTTTCCCATGCCAGTCCGTGCCTGATGAAATTCGCAAGAGGCAACAATCCAAGAATTTATAAAAAACAGGGTAGACGACTTATCAAAGATTTTGTTGTCGTAGGACGTCTTTTAAAAGACTTACCTCTAAGGCGGATAGACGCATTGTTTTTGACCCAAAAAACAACAAAATTATTGATGAACTCGCAGAAGCACGTTTTTTTTATAACATAATAATATAAAAATTAAGCTTATAAGTGACGATGGATAACATTCGTGGGAGTTGTTAAGGCGATGACAAATATTTGCTTTTTTTTGTCTTGCAGCATGCAAATCATTACACTTGACCTGAGTCATTGTTCATCATGGTAGTTCTTTGACTGTCTCGTGCAATAATCGTTTCCTTGTTACGGGTTCGCTGAGGCAGTTAGTTGTAATGCGTTAATTGAGATGTGTCGTTTAAATTCTTCTTGTTTGGTTTTTTCAGGGTCCTTAACTGTAGTATAATACGTTAAAAAGGGCACTTTTTGAAACAAATCGTAATTTGGGATAATCTAAAAATTATGATTTGTTCCAAAATCAGCCATTTTAAGTGTACATTTTCCTTGGTGTGCATTTGCACATAGCTGAAGATGTATGCCCGAGTAAGGATTTAAAATGTGCGTTCAGCGGTGATCTGGGGAGCATTGCCTCCCCTCACGGTGCTCAACCAGTCTCCGATTATAGGGCGGAATGGACGAAAAAATCTGACTTCACAGCGGGCTTAGGGATCATGAATATAGTCCGAAACAAGCAACCGCCAATTCGCGACAGATCATCCTGGGCCCCCACTGGGGCCCCCCGGGAGCCCCAAACTTTTCCTTAGTCGTGTTGTATATCATATGAAAACCCGTTGCAAATGCTGTCGAATGAGACCTTAAAGAGGTTTCTATCTGTTATAGGCATGAAGATATCGTCATTTAAACCATTCAAAATGAAGGATCAATTTTAGACCCTTTTAAATGACACTATCTTCATGCCTACAACAGATAGAAACTTCTTTAAGGTCTCATTCGACAGCATTTGCAACGGGTTCTCATATGATATACAACACGACTAAGGAAAAGTTTGGGGCTCCCGGGGGGCCCCAGTGGGGGCCCAGGATGATCTGACGCGATTTGGGGGTTGCTTGTTTTGGACAATATTCATGATTCCTAAACCCGCTGTGAAGTCAGATTTTTTCGTCCATTCCGTCTGATAGTCGGAGACTGGTTGAGCACCGTGCCTAAGGGTTGCGCATTTACTAGCCACTGTTGTAGAGTCAAAAGTTCAATGTTTGGCTACTCAAGGATAATGCCGTGACTCTGGGTTACCTAAATACTGATGGCAATGTTCCCCGGATCCCCGACAATGTCATATTTTATATTTTTACCCGGGTATACTCTTTGGTTATAACGAACATATTTGGCCCCTATCTTGAGGTTCGTTGAGTCTTGAGGATCCTCTGCTTTCGTCACTGGAAGCACGTCTTCTAATTCTCGGATTCTCTTCACTTTCCACGTTTTCCGTTTGCGTTTCCACGTCTTTACTTTGACCAACTGAAACAAAATGTAACCGACTTAGATGTTCCCTACCGGTAATTTCTTCATTATTTCCTTTCCCTCGCAGAAGTGGCAGTAAGTCACATCATTTTTTAACTTGCTGTGGGTAACGGCATATAATATACCTCCATATGGACTGAAAAAATGGAAAAGACATCGGCGCCAAAATGATGCCTGGAAGTCACTAAAGACTGTGTTCATAGCCACTGGGGTCATTGGGGTTAAGGTCGTAACCTGCACCTTGAACTCCCAAGCTTAACCCTATCAGAAATGCGAAAATACGTATTTTCACCCTTTCTCGCCGTCTGGGCGTAGGAAACACAGTTTTCCGATTTTCCGAAACGTAGCGTGCGTTGTATACAGTTGGAAAAATAATTTGGGTGCAGTTTTGAATGTTCCGTAGCAGATCTGATACTAGACACTACTAACTACGTTTATACTCCTATTTTTAGGACATTACATTATTTTTGCGATATTACACCCAAAAAAATAAATATACCTCGTTTGCAATACAAGCGATGTTTCTTTGCGACAATGCTCGTGAGTGCTTGTCGCAAAGTATAATGGCGCCGAATCTAGCAATTATGCTTTGTGACAAGCAGTGACGAGTCTTGGCACAAAACATAGTCCTAAAGCAGCATTTTTTTGGCTGTAAAAGTGGGCTTTAGTGAAAACTGAAAGGAAGTCTTTTCTTATACTCAATTTACGGGGATAAATTTTAAATTTTAGGTATCCAACAGACTCTTTTTACTTATTCTTGTATTTTTAGGACAAGTTTCAACTTGTTACAAGTAACTTGTTTCAAGTAATTACTCAGTCGCTGGTACATGTATCCCCCCATACAGTTTTCTTTTCAGAAATTTAATAGACCCCCAAAAATAGCATTGGAACATCATCGAAAATTTCAAACATGTTCGAAAACAAATGTAACCACTTTCCTCGCGAAAAAATTTTCGGAACGTTTCGAACAAAAATTTTCGTGCAATGCAACCAGACTCCTTAATGATTCATGTCTTTCATGCCGATTTTTTGGCTCCTTTGTAAAATTTTCAAATAGACCCTCCAGAGGGGTCTCTCTCTTGCTGACGTAATACCTGAACAACCCCAAATTCTGCTGTCACAGCAAAGATAACTTGTTGCAAACCCTGCTCAAATGTTAGTTCCCTACAAAAACAAAGCGTTAAAGATTAAGCAGAGAAAGTCGGTCGAAGCTGATTAAAACCTCCAACCCTCCCTTCAGTTGGAAAATATCAATTATCCATAGTCGATTTTAATCCCTCCTTGTAGCATCTTTTATCACACCTTAATCTCACGAGTTTTACCGTAAAAAAGATGAATGTCGGGACGTAAAAAACCGTGTCGCATACATCGATAATTTTTTACCTTTATCCAGACTAAGATCCCTTTTTATCTGATTTTAAAACGCCAAAAACAATTAATCATACTTTTTTTCTTTCCAAGTGTATATTTTCACTACTTCCGAGACCTGTTTTTGACCTCCTATTTCGAAAACATTAAAAACAGAGAAAAAAAAACGTGTCTACGGTGACGCCTTTTTTTTCTTGAATGATAATCTACTTCGTAGCACGTGTTTCGATCCATCCTGTAGACAATACAGTATAAAACCGCGGCGAACCCTATTTATTAAATATTTTCCGACGCCTCCCACTTGAGCGCACACACACATACGGGGGTTCACATATTCACGATCACGCGTCTTTAAAGAGAGCCTGACCCATGTGTCCCCGGTCTTTAAAAGAGGAAAACAGTTATAAACGATAAACAATGGAAATTGATCAATTATTATTACGAGTGTTATATTGTCGGTTCATTAAGTCAGGATTCTTTTCCTCTGATGCCTGATCCTGGGTGGGAAAGAGTTGGGTGTACCTGACCCCCGGTGACCTTACGCCACGCACAATGCGTTTCGTAAAAAAATCATTGAATTATTTAACTTGGCATCCAATTTCTTCGTCTTCTTATGATCATCCCATGCGTGACCTTTCATTTTTCTACACGATTTTCATATTAAAGCCTTTAATTTTTTTTTGGATGCATTTTTAAATTCCGAGAATTTGGCCGAAATTTTGGGATTTCTTTTTTTTTTTGCAAGTTTAGGGAAGGTTTAAGTCGAAGGGAGAGAGGAGGACGATTCTTTGGGGATTAATTGAATGAAGATATCGTTGCTGAGTGATGTTTTTGACGTGTTAGGGGAAGATGATCTTTTATTTTGCGGTTCGTCTGCGCAAGTCTCGCCGAGGGAGATAAACAAACAATGTTGTGTGATAATATAATCTTATAAGTAAATAATGTGATGTGGTATAGCATTTCTCGGATTGCGGAAATAAACATTTCTCAGGTATTGAATTTTCCCGGGAAATCTTAACCTCTTTCGTCAGCTGAGCAACGTATAGCCTGTGGCTCGGAGATAAATCCCGCGACAACACGAGACTCCAGAAAACTGATCTCGGGTTCAAGGCAAATCTAGTATCCATTAAATCTTTGTGACCTTTAATTTGCCTGAAAAGATTTGATTGAGATCTACGCCCTCAAGAGATTCGCAGACGGGAGGGAAGTGTCGAACTAGCGTGCTGGGGTTTTACTGGGCGAAAATAGAGCGTTTCACGGTTAACAGCAGGGCGGAAAACTTTACCCCATTTTGTTAATTTTCACTTTCAGCACCCCTCAAGATAATGCCGAATTTATCACGGTCTCTTCATTTTAATCGAATTGTCGCATCCGGGATTCCTTCTAGAATCCGACAATTGGGGTACTGTGCATTCGGCAGCTGTGCGTGCTTTTAATAAGGTCGTCACATTAAGAGACTGCATGGAAGTAGATAGGGGAAAATCGTCATGGAACAGACTCAGGCTGAATGGAATCTACAAAAGGTGCTTATAGATTATTGGGATATTGGGCCAAGGGAGCGTTAGAAATCACTGGATTAGCACCCAACGGAAAAAGGTGACGTCATAGTGACGCGGCACAATTTGGTCTTCAGACATGATCATTTTCCGGGACTTTTTTTACGAGATTTTCGATGTCGAAATCGAGTGGATGACGTCTTATTGTCGTCCTGTTGACATAATGCTGATGCCATCTCTTTTTGACGTCAATAAGACATCTTCTGGACGTCAACCACTGACAAATTGTATTAAGATATTTATTGTATTATCGGTCATTCTTCAAGACGCCTTTTTGATTCGTAAAATGGTCCCAGAATGTGACCATGCCTGATGAAGTCTATTTGACGTTTAAAGTATGTTACATTTTTCAACGGATATCCCTTATTCTTGCCACTTTTCCTAGCATGTGTGGATCAATTTTTATGGTGACTGCCTAAATATTTCGTTATGAGAACATTCGATCGTCACATTGACCAAAGCACCCAACTCCTTGCTGTTTCCACTCATATCCGTCCTATTCTGAAGAGGAAAAAAAAATTGTACATCAATTTCTCCTAAATTGGTCTCCCATCAAAATCACTTCTACTCCTTTACCAGTAATTTATAATAAAATTGATGCAAATGAGCCGTGGATATCAATTATGTAATAATAGTACAAGTTTTGTGCTTGAATTCCGCCTGTTTATGCGTCTCTTGAGAGGATTAATTAATGATTGTATTGTGCTTTTTTTTTTCTTAAACATCCCGGCCCCAAAGCGAAGGTCGAACCTGATACCATCAATAAATCGTTTTAGATTACTTTCCTCTCTACAACATGTTTTCAATTTATTCCGACAACGCGTTGGAGTTGTCAAACATGTCGAACTCAACGATGCATTTTATACGTATACGGAATACCGTCGTAGCGGGACAAATTTATGAAGACTCTAATTAAATTTTTAAAAAAAGTAAAATATGAAATTATTATTATTATCATTAATGAAATTTACAAATTGTCCTTGACTAATGGACTCATTGTCATGATTAATTTAATTTTGTGCCTCACACACAAAAGGGAACTATAGCAAACTTTTTATTTAAAAAAAAAACGTGTATGAGATTAACGGAATTAGATTCAAACGGTTGCGAATATGTGGCGGTAGTTTCTTCATTTTCTAGGCTCTGATTCATGAGTATGAACCCTGCTGATCTTTTATTGAATGAAGTATTATTAGAATTATGGTAATTGGAAATTTTCTTTTTTTGTCGTGCAGATTTTACGGCTGCTGTTCTTAGCGACTTAACCGTAAGGAAAAGGTTCACAAAATGGAAAAGTTTTTCACTAACATGAGTAACACAATTAAAGGCAAAGGAACACAGTAAAAAAAAATATGTAATTATGTAGAAAAGGGTCTATGTTTAGCATGTACGTTTTCTATGTTAAAAAAGAACAAATGCTGTGTTGACTAAAACAAACGACGAAAAATAAAAGACGATCTTATGGCCGCTCAATGTTTTTATTTTTAACACAGTCGAGTTTGTTGACTTTTTTATGTGGACCGATATTAACAAGTGATTATGTTAAGTTTTTACATATTTTTTTTAACGGTGAAGTCTTAGATCTCTGGAAAATTCCACCCTCCGAAATTCACAAGTCCCCGTTATTTAACATTCTTGTTTTTTTTTTCTTAGATTGGCCAGGTGCTGCTTCTTACTTGACAAAAAAAAAAAAAAGAAAAGAAAGTCAGACGGTATTCATTCAGACAAATAGAAAAAAAAAACAGACCAGACGGATCAAAAACCGCAAAACGTTTTAACAAAAAATAAATTACATCATGAAGCAAATAGTTAATTGTTGATTCATATGCGTACAGCATGATTTTTCACGTCGTAAAAGTTTGAAAAAGACGAGAGAAAGAAGGAAAAAAATACGACTACGGCTTTACAATAAATAAAAGATTTATTTGCGGTAGACCAAACATCATTAAAGAAAGTGGGGGTGGAGAGTACAAAAGATTGGATTTTACGATTTGTTATAAAATTTTGCCAATTATTAATTATGTAGTGTAAAATCGTGGCCGAAAATTTATTTTTCCGTTGAGTGGGAGTTGCTGGGCTTATAAATCGAGATTCTGGATAGCTTCTGAAAAGTGAAATAACCAATTTTCTATTTTTAACCACTTTTCGTCATCTGTGTTGTTTTTCTAATACAGCACTTGACTTATGGAGCATCCATGAGCCAAGTATTTAGAGGTTCGACTGTACTTTTTATACTTAGTCGGGGAAAAAAGGAGACAATAAGGAAAACCATTGAGGTCTCATTTTGCAAAAAGAAATAATCAAACGCAGTCTTAATTTTAACGACAACTATAAAGACATCACACACATTTCGCAAAAAAAAAAAAAAAAAAAAAATTAATGTCATCCTAAGTCCATCATTATAATGACTACTACACTAATTTATAGCCATTTATTTTGCAACGGGGAAAGAAAAAAAGCATTTCATAGGGCCATCGGCAACAGAAAAAAATTCAATTTTAATCACCGGCTACAACCTAAGATAATCTAAAAGATCTTCATGAAAATGAAACAAAAAAGAACCATACGCGATATTGAAATTAAAAAAAAGAATTCAGGCTTTCAATTATTTGGGAACGTGCGTTGTTAATTTATAATGACAAATCCCTATGTTTTCCACACTTGTTTCAAAGAGATGAATTAAGTGAGTAACTGTACAATTTCGACTAATCTATCATACGTATACAACCTTGCTTAAAAGTGTTGGGCTTCAATGTGCCTACTGAAAAAAAAACAACCTTAATCACAGTAAAATTAAACGTTTCGGCGTAACAGGTGCCTGAATTTTAAACCGCAAAGTAATGAAGATCATTTACTTTTGCTAAAGTCATTTAAAGAATTTTTTTAGCTTTGGGCTCTTTTTTTTGGCGAAACATAACAATCGAAGAGCCGATCAATTGGTATGTGAAGAACGTTTCTGGATTTCGCGTGAGACTTATCAAGGTCTTTAAGGATTCCCAAGGACTTTTCGAACCTAAAGCGTTTTGTTTCCTAAAGACAGGCCTGGAAGCTTTTGTCTCAAACGTATGGAAGGTATGCCCCCGGTTCGTCATCATCATTATCATCATCATCATCATCATCATGGGGCGTAGTACGTGACTACCACAGCTGAAGCCGTATACCCTATTTCCCTACAATGTACGGTGTAAAAGTGAGGATGTACAATGTGAGATATTTATTAGGCCTTAAACCTATAAATGTGTCAAATGGCCAGTTTGACGACAGGTTCACTCATGCTGGGTTGCTCTGAGCGGGACCTCCTTTAAGTAGACGCAGAATCCGGTTGCCCCCGGTTAACTATACGCATATGTGCAGATACAGTAGTTCATAGATTTCATCACTAGCTGGCTGTATTGCTTTCAATGATGCTTCTCGTTCTTGTAAAACCACTGCACCGTCTGTCGTCTGCTATGGGAACCAAAATCTGCGTACTTAAGCGGGACTTTGATAGGAGGATGATTTGATCCAAACCTGTTCTGATGAATGTGTCAAATAATTTTCAAACAGGAATACAATTGATGACAAGTATGATGTGCTTTGGCCTCTTAATTTTCCGAGAAAGTAAGATCGACCGAATGATGTCGGACCTTGCCTGCATCTCCTTTATATTACACGGGATTATGAATCTATACGTTGGCCGATTTTTATGGATTTTTATTCTTCGGTGGATAATTCTGCCGTTTTAATTGGTTGACAGCTTTGGAGACATTTCCAAATCAGAAGTCACCCGGGTGCGGACATCCTACCTGGACGTGCTCTGTTTTCGTTTATTGAAAGCTTCGGCGGCTGGACTTGTAGCAGGCGCTGTAATGAGCTGAGGCTCTAAGCGCTGGAGGTGAAGTTCTCTTTTCCTTCGGAAAAGTTTCGGCTGTCTCGTTACTTCTTTTTGTCCAAAGGCGGCGAACAGATCTTCAAGGTGGTTTCCGGAGGCAGGCCTACTTCTTTCCCCTGATACCCTAATTCTAAGATCTCTTGCTGCAGTTTCCTTGCAACTTCTTGTTTTTTCTGACGGGGAAAGCTCTGTTCTGAAATAGACTCATGTTTCCGATTTTCAAAGAATTTAAACAAGCAGTCAGTTCCAGAATAGACTTACTTCAGAATCGCTTATAACTGCTGAATTTTAAATTCTAGTTTTTACCTTCTTTTTCGGTTGTTAACATCAGAAAAAAAAGGCCTTCACCTTAAGATAAGGTCGTCCGTCTGTAACGAAGAGTATAAACGAGGGCTAATCTTTAAAAAGAGTTTAACCGCAGACATTAATAAAGAAAAAAAAAACCACGGTTTAATTACGGAGAAAAATTACGACGAAATAATTAACCACGATGTCCAAGACTTGGTCTTTCTTTCTCGTTCCATATTACCTTTTTTTTTTCTTAAATCTTATGCCTCGAAGACCAGAATCCCATATAAGGACATGTTCGAGATATAAAGTACAATATCCACCCAAACCTCGTAATGGGTTAATTGTCTTCAAACAGCTATTATCCTACCAATTATGAAAAACGGTGTATAAAAAACTGTACATCATCTGATTCATATATTTAGGCCAAATCCTACATCTGTCGCTTTTTAAACTTGTTTCTAAAAAATAATGGACGAAAGTATGATATGTAGTCTTATTTCCTATTTAGGTTCATTCATATAATATGGGGGGACACCGCCCTCTCGGCTTTATATTTTATTTATTTTTAAAATATTAAATCCTTGTCAAATCATTTTGGTTGTAACAACGAGATGAGCAGGCCTGAACTTGTGGAAACTTTATACATTTTGGTGACCGCAGGTATAGTCTCATATGTTGTTGAAGTTCGAAACAGTTTGTTGCAGAATCTTGTGTTTTACTGCTATGAGCTGAATTTGTTACCCCAGTTTATAGCAATAACCTTTGGTCGCATATGAAGAAGTGACGGTGAGGACGACTGGTTTGCTGAAATACTAAGTCCGTCAAAAGTTTCCAGAAATTGCTGAATTGCCGATGTTATTATTTCGTGGGGATGAGGCACGACCCCGATCGACCTCAATTTTTTTGAGTATTGCACAAAATGTGGGGCGACGTGATAAAAATTCGAAAGTTGATTTTTAAGGGCTACCCTAGTCTGTTTTTAGTCTCATAGATGCCTGTGTCTGGTGGCTATAGTGCAGAATTCTATCCCGTTTCCTGGTTCCTGAGCTTTGCCGAACCGAGTCGCGGATTATCCATCGGATCTACCACTTCCCCTGGATTTTAAAAGTTGTTGCACCCTTGAATCACATTAAACCTCCACTTACCACTTAAAAGCCAAGTCCCCCTCATCGCAACGATATTAAAAACTGTTTCCATAATAAATGACTGTAAATAAATAATCCTGACATGAACGGTAAATAATCCTAATGGTAAACCATTATTTATTTATCGAAGCGCCAAGTCGAGTCCTATCTATTATATACAAAGTAGACCGATGGGTGTAAGATAATGAAGAGTTGAAGTTTTAGATTATGATATCACAGCCAAAATGAGAAAAGAGGAAGAGAAAAAAAAAAAAAAAAAAAAAAAAAAAAGATCATGATGAATTAATATACGAATAAAAAATTACCGACTTAATTGTACTATATAGGCAAGTTTCATCAATAATAAATTGATTTCTTTTTAAGAAATGACCGCTGTGATAAGGTTATTTATATATCATCCATTATCCATTATCCATGATCGATTTTCGGATTGTATAGTTTAAAACCGTTAATCGCATACCTCGATGGCATTATGAATAATTAATGAAAAAAAAAAAATTAAATCGTATTTTACAGATCAATCACAATCGGTTTTGCAAAATTAATTTGCAGCTGACGTTTTTGTGCGTGGGAGAAACAAAAATTTTCAATAAACGATAGTTTATTAGCAAAATAAATTGTCATTTCTTTGGCTTTATTATACATGGGCTTCTTAATAACTTCGAGGCCATTGGGACGACAAAAAGACGGGAAGGAAAAAAAATTTTTCGTTCTAAAGGCAAAGCGAATCTTTTGGCTCCTCAAGCTTTTGAAAGTCCATGATCGGTTCATTTTGCTACTCGCAAGTAATGAAGAAAAATTTAGGCGTTATAAACTTTTTACCTAATTCTTAAATACAACTCCTTAAGTCCGAAATATCCAAAAATTGCTTAATCAGCAGTAGTATATTATAGTATTCTAATATTGTTTTTCTTTTTTATATTTTCAGGTAAGCAATCATCGATCGATTTGACTTGACATCAAGTTTTTCTTGAAGTAAAGGTCACCTTTACTCCTCATTGATTATGCAAACAGCTCCATTTTATTAGTTTAAGACCAGGATGCCTGCCAAGAGAGGCTCGCTTGGGAAAAAATATAATGCAGCGATAGGGTTCTGTAAAAGCTTGCTGTGTGTATGGATAGAACCGGCAAACTTGGATAAAATAAAACAGAATTCGGTCCAAAAAGTTTTTTGAGTCGCTGATGTCAAATGAAGTCCAAATGATAATAATAATAAAAAAGGTTTAAAGACCGTTTTCTGACTTTCATCGTATTCGTAACAGTCTCTTCAACACATTATTACTATTTTCATTATTAGATTCATTACTATTTTAGTATTAGATGCAATATTAGCTTTCTAGCTTATGTGAAACATAGTTATGCCAGTATTGAAAATCCCAGCACCATGATAGGAACATACTTGTAGGTTTAGACATTCTCCGCTAGACAGAAAGGAACTTCGATGGTCACCCATCCAGTGGCCGTCCGCGATCGTTGAAGCTTAACTTCATTGATCGCGAGACGTTACTTGAACAGCTTTGCCAAGCCGACCCCTTCCAAAATCCGAATTCCAAATGGTGAAGTACGATATAAAAAATTCAATATGGCGTATTTAATCTTAGCTAAACGTAAAGCAAAATATTTTAAGAAAATTGGGTCATGTCTTTTTAAGTTTTCGAATTTCTTGATACATTTCTGTCAGAAATAAGAAAAGAAAACCGATTGAAAAGATCTTCTCATGTAATAAATTATTTAAATTAAGGCGAATTAAGGTAAATTGGACAAGAAAACGAACCGCCATCTTGAATTTAGACCTTGTCAATATTTTGACTTCATTTTCAAAATCAACAACTCAAATTTAACTGTTTACAATTCATTGGATTATTGGCCAGTTTTCAATTTATTATCATTATTATTTCTAGAAATGTTAACTATTAAAAGACACCAGATGCCTAATACTTCTCATTCTAATATCTCCTCCATTCACGCCTAATGCAAAAATGAAATATTCAAAAATTAGGATACCCGAAGTCATCAAAATCTGCTGGAAGACAATCACAAGAAATTTTATTTTCTTAAAGAGGTGCGTCCTCCTCTTTTACCAAGCCCATTCCAAAGAAAAACGAAGAGTATGGGACGTCCCGGAAATTTTAAATCCTAAAGGAAATGAATAATTAATCGACGAGATGTTATACTATACCTAAGATAATCGCTCATGTTTTCATAATTATCGATTGTCGATCGATATAATTACAAGGTATCGTTTACTTTTCTTTAACGTCGATCATTATTCAACTAGAAAAATCCTGTCGAACTGAAATAATAAAAGCTGACAATAAACGAATTCATCAGCGAATGGGAATTAATAACACCCTGCCTATGTCAGAGAACATGTTATTAATATTTTTTTTTTTTAAAGAAAAAAGTTGGACGGAACATCGCGATTTTGCTCTCGGTTAAATTCTTTTTTTTTAACAAGAAGGAATTCGCTGATTATTTATAAGACAGGTTCACGCCTTTACTGTTTTGTGATTTATCGAAACGACGTATGAACCTTTAAGTAAGAAATATTTCATTAAAAAAATAATGCCACGGCTACTTAATGAGTTATATGCTCGACATGAATCGAGAGCATTAGGGCGCAATTTGCGAATATTGATTGCAAGCATTAGCTTGGACCGGATGGTGAGGATGCGGAGGAAAATCTCGACGTCTTTTGATGTATACTCAATCAGTTTCGTAATTAATTTTGAAAAGAGATTGCAGTCTGGGTTTCGTATGATCGTGTTCAGGGAATCAATTACCGGATTCAGTGTGATTGGAAAGAGACAAATTTTGGGAATCGGGAAGACTTGGTTTGGGACCGTACCGTGCGAGTACCGGTAATGACAACAGCGCTTATCCATCTTTATTTTTAGGTCATGTTGGTGAGGCATCGGGTTTTAGGGGTCATGCTCATGTCATTCCTCTATTTGCATGAGTCTTTACCGACAAACCCTACTTCCACATCCACGTCGTGGTCCCACATCGGAAATGCATGGCGCATAGTCGGGTATGCGTTGTGTAGCTAACGGAAGAGGGCAATCAGGGAGGTGGACTAGCTGGCATAGCAGTAAGGGGGCAGCCATCATCTTAGGGCTAACAACCGACACATCCCGAAACTACCACTTGTTACGATACATTATAAGATTAAAACCGGACGGACTTAACCTTTTACTCTCTTGTTTTTCAGAAAATATCCCGGGAAATTCGGAAAAAGGTGGACCGATAACCCTTGTTTTTGGGCCCCATTATGTAATTCTATTACACGATTCTTTTGATTCTATCACATGGTGTAATGGAATCACAATATAGGGTATTTTCAGGTATTTATTTTTGAAAAATTTTGGTGTAAAAATAAAGAACATACTTGAAGATTATTTTAAGTAATAAAAAGTATTTTTTTTAAATTTTTTTCTGTATGCAATAATTAATTAAAGTTGGGGGTTAAAAATTTTTAATCAAAACGGCTGGAATAAGCGTGGAAGTGTTGTGATGTCATATGTTTACTACCGTTCTGCCGGAAAATTTTTCATAGAATGCAATGCTTTCAATATTAATAAACCAAGCCACCGCATTCTTGGAAACCTTTTTGACCTTTTTGCGCCGGAATCGCTTATTTGACCGTTTTGATTTACAATTTTTAACCCTTAACTTTATCAAATTATTGCATACACACAAAAAAAAAAAAAAAATTTTAATACTTTTTATGACGTAAATAATTTTTTAAATTCATATACTTTATTTTTATTTCAAAATTTTCCAAAAATAAAATACCTGAAAATACCCTATTCGTGTGATAAGCGGAGCAGGGGGGGCCCGAGAACCCTGGTTATCGATCCTCCTCCTTTAGCCCAAAGGGGAAAAATCGACCAAAAATTCAGATAGCGATGATGGTGAAAAAATATGCGAGAGCGAGACGGAAAATAGTCAACATCCGAAGTTGCAATGACCCTGGAGGAAGAATTGACATAACCTGAGAAGGACGTTGAAGAATAGTGCGAAAATCTTTATATCTATTTATTTTTTTTTATTTATTTATTTAAACTTGGTAACAGTTGTTTGACTGCTTCCTGCTAGAAAATGCGAGTCTTTTATCAATATTTTTTTTCGTCGCCTTATTATATGGTTTAATTTATTGTTGGTACGTTTTTGTTATTTTGTTAACTACCGGACATTTTTTTTTAAATGATCTTGTTTTTGCCTAATAAAAATAAATCTAGTTTACAGTTGGATATTAAGTTAGCATGGGGACTCTGCTATCGTGGCAGGATCAAATAATTTAAAAGCTGTTTCTTCTCCCATTAACGTTATAACATTTTTTTCGCTAATATTTCTTTTGATAATTATTTTATTTGCGTGTGTGCACATACGTGTGAGATGAATTTTTTTTTTATCATTTGATTTGATTTGCTCAGCGAGTGTTGCGGTACAGTTATGGAACCTTGTGATTTTCGTCCAAGGTCAATACGGATCCGCAGTCAGTTCAAAATATTCGAGAAGGCAAAAAAGAATCTCGATGGGGCTTCTAACGAGTTTTCTACAACATAAGACTGGGGAAATATATTTGCCTAAAATTCTCGGGGGGGGGGGGGGGCAAGAGGGCATTAGGTAGGACTCCGTTTTGCTGCTATGTGCTTAGTGAATGAAATCGGACAATTTTGCCATCAAGACAACCAGTGCTGGCAAACAGAACAGACCGAACTCGAGTTTTTCACGGTTTTGAAATGAACCGGACCGAACCGTACAAACAAGTAAAATACAAAAAACCGAACCCGGTTCGAAGCCACAAAGTAACCAAACCCACCTACAAACTGTAGTGGAATCGAACCAAAACCGAACCTAGACCGGTTTTTTTTTTTTTTTTTTTTTTGAAAAAGTACATCTAAACCGAACCGAATAGGTAACCGATGCTTTAAGGAGATGGTAAAAAAAATCAAAACCGGAACCGGAACCGCATTTTTTTTTTAGGTAGGTTCGCCAGCACTGACGATAACCCTGGGTAATGCAACCCTAGGTATAGAAGGTTGGTGTTGATTACGACGCCCTAGGTTTTGATTTGGCACCCTGCTCGTAAAATCGTCATCTGACTTCTTTACTGTCCCCATGATTTTGGCACCCACGTAAAACACTTCACGCCGGAAACGACGAAACCAAGTTAAATTTAAATAAAGACGAAGGCAGAGGATATCGTATTAAACGGTACAAGTGACAGAAGTTGCATTTCAATCGAAAAAGCCCCCCCATTCATTATGCCCACTTAAAAATAACAAAAAACCCCAAATGTTATTGTTATTTTATAATTAAAAGAGCGACCCACGCTCTCATATTTCAATTGTTTTGATATTCCCGAAGAAAACTGCCCCCACTGAGATGCATTATCAGACTCACATTATTGCCCCGAGAATAATTCATCTTAATGACGAAGCACGATCCCGTGACTAATTTCATTAAAGTTGAAAAAATCCATATGCTTCACACCTTACGATTTAAAAAAAAAAGAGAGAAAAAAAGTTAGCTTGTGTCGTAATTACTCATCGAGAGTGTTGATTTATAAGAAGAAACAGATTAACTAAAAGCAATAATTATAAGGTCTTAATTGCAGCGAATTAAAAAATTATTGACACTATGTTGCACTTTTTTCTCTTACGAATGGGTGGTATACCGGCCTGATTTTTCTTTTTTTTTTTTTTTAATCAAATGAAGGGGGAGTGTCTGTTCGGTTTGGTAAACGCGTTTTAAGAGTGTACTTTATGAATATTAGCCTAATTTCTCTATGGTACCGTTCGCGGATGCTAAGGCCGAAACGGTAATGGCACCCTTTCTAATGTCTTTAATAAAAAAGATCATCAATACAGGAGTATCATTTTTCAAAAAGTTACCCATCGGGCAATGATAAAAAAAAAATTCTTCATTTAAGCTCAAAAATCATGAGAAAGTTTTTTTTTTTTTTTTTTTTTTTTTTAAAATTTTATTTTAGACTTTTAGTGGTGGCTCAAACCAAAAGTGCGTCCAAGTTCAAACGTTGATGTCAAAAATATTTTTTGACGTGTTAAACAAGGTCGTTATAATTGATTTTTTTCTCCTGTCTATGTTTTTAATTGTTTTCTGAAAGCATTTTTTATTCAACTGTCTTTTGCAAAACGAAGGCGCATGATCATATGCCTCCAAAATTTCGCGCCCATTATTTCTGTCTGGTCTCTTCTAATTAAGGGTCTCTAATCTACGCAAAATTTCCGATAGAAAATGATACTTTGTTTAGCAAAAAAAAAAAAAAAAAAAAATTATTTGACCCTAATAAAGGCTTTACAAAAACTTCAAGGTCTTTGCACGACCTCGAAATGACGTTCAAAAATTGGAAAAAATTAGGGTTAATAGTGTTGCCAAAAGGCGCCCATTCCGCTATTAGGAGTTTTCAAATTCCAAAGTTCGTCAGTTTCGACTGACCCTAATATGCAAGCGTTTTTCACTTCGAATTTAATCATTTTCAGCGAATTTGAGCTTAAACTTCTAAAAATTGCCGTAAGGGGAAAAAATCGATCATTTTTTTCCGCTAAAAAAATGTGGTCTCTTATCGGAAATTTTCCGTAGGTCACGAATCGGAAGATTATTTTGTTACATCTGGTCCAGTTTTTGATCTAGAGACCAAAATACGTTTGAAACTGAGGACTTTGTGTGTTTTGTCGCTTTACTTTATCGTGTTTTTTTTTGCCATATTTTGGCAAAAAACCTGACCATAGATATAAAAAAACGGACTTAAGATTCATGATGTACGGAAAATTTCCGATAAGAGACCACATTTTTTGGCAAAAAGAAAATAGTCGATTTTTTTTCTCTGAAATTCGAAAATTTTGAAGTTAATTTTTGAAATTCGAAAATTGCCGAAAAACCCTTCTTTTTTCAATGAATAATTACCGAAAGTGAGAACTTACAAAAAAAAGTTCTCACCATCAAAAATGTGATTACAATTACTTCATACAAGCTGAATAATTAAAAACTTGATCCATGAATCAACTACACGTTATTTTGAACCCTCCCTCCTAATAAAAGGTGTTGCTTATAAGTCTTTAAAAAACGAATTATATCAAATAAGTTTAAAAAGCTTTCAACAGTCAAAGCCGAACGCAAACAAGCTTTGCCCTTATATGGAAATTTTATTTTACAGACTGATGTTTTTTCTATTATCTCCCAGTCGATAACAGTACAATCTTCGATTATATTGATTACGACGAGACATCATTGTTATAAAAAATTTAAACGTCGAGATTTGACCTAACCATGACCTTGTAAATCATGAATCACGTCCAAGGTGAAAAAAGGAATAGAATGTTAAACATGAAAAAAAAAAAAAAAAAAAAAAAAGGCAAAGACCTTTTTGCGGTAGAATCACGTTGTGAGACCAAGCACGAGAACGAAATTTGATCCATCGAAAATAAAGACCTTAATAAACAATATTCCATTACGAAAGAGATTAATCATTATAAAAAAACATTATTTTGGTTTAAGAGATTAATTTATCAAAGTGAAATGCAGGGAATTTAATGAAATGATAATAATCGTTCCGAGCGCGCACCTTAATAATAATGTACGATTAATGGAAGCCGAATCGCTGCATCCGCACCTCATTTACTTCTTTTTTTTTTTTTTTTTCATTATTATTATTATTCTTGCATGTTCTCTTTTAAATTCGGCTTCTAGCACAAGAGTAATGGCGAGTAACACCGCAAATAATGTCCTTTGGCTGTCATCAGGTGCTGCCCATTCAGGCTACTTTGCACCCTCCCTTCCTTCCTTCCTTCCTTCCTTCGATTACGTACAGTTTTAGCTCTTGAAAATCGATTATTTTGCTCTTTTGAAGAATTTTTCATTCGACATCGTCTTAACCAACATTTTTAACCATCTGGTTAAAAATTCAAAAGACATTGAGACGTTACAGACATTTAAGACATTAAAAGAACTTAAAAGTCTTCCAAATATATTATAGTTAACTTTCGGAAAAATTTATTTGATATAAAGACATCTCGTAGTTGTCTAAAAGACGCACGTAAAGGAGGGATTTAAGAAAAAATATGTTTTTAAGACGTTTCAAAGACAAGAAGATAATAAGACAATAAGACATCCAAAAGACATCTGTTGTCTTAAACTTAAGTTTAAGGTCTTAAAAGTAGGAAATATTTCCTACTTTTAAGACATCTTTAAGACTTATTTTTTCTTATAATAATTCCCTACTTCCTTTTATGAGATCTCTTAAATATGGATTTAAAAATCAAGATCTCTTAAAGATGTCTTAAAAAGGCTGCTTTATTTGGAAGATTTATTTACAAGAAAATTTTTCATTAAAGGCGTTTTTAAGATGTTAACCAACTAGAAAAAGATCTTTATTTCGATTTAAAACCTAACGTTTTCTCTTTTTAACGCGTAGTCCGCGATAATTGAAATAATTGATTAAATTCAGGTACCCAGGTAGAACAAGATGTCTCAAAGACGGATTTTCAAGACAAGAGGTCTTAAAGATGTCTTTTATTTTGCTAATGCCCCACCTTAGAGATGTCTTTTAGACGTTTAAGTCTTAAATCGATCTTTAATACGTCTTTAAGACGTCAGTAGTCTTATAGACGTCTCTAAGGTGGGGCATTAGCAAAATAAAAGACGTCTTAAAGATAACTTAAGAGGCTGTTCTCACTGGGTATAAGAGAGAAAAAAATTCCCAGGCTGAACCCATTAGCCGCGAGGAATCGAAGAAGAAGATGTCTTAAAGAAAAAAGAAGTCTTAAAGATGTCTCTAAGACCTCTTGCCCCACGTGGAAGACAGATTTAAGAAAAAAGACGTCTCTAAGACGTATACGACCTTCTTATCTTTAACACTTTTTAAAGACTTTTTTTTCTTAAATCGGTCTTTTAGGTGGGGCAAAAGATGTCTTTAAGGCATCTTTAAGACGTCTTTGTTTTAATGTATGTTTAAGAAGGCTGGTAAAAGGCGTTTCAATTATGGGTACCCAAGTGGCCAACCTTTTTAAAAAGATATTAAAAACAAAGATGTCTTAAAAACATCTGCCCCACCTAAAAGACTGATTTAAGAAAAAAGGCGTCTTTGAGACGTCTTAAAGATGAGAAGGTAACAAGAGGTCTTTTTTCATAAATTTGAGGCAAAAGAAATCTTTAAGACATCTTTAAGACTTCTTTAAGACTTCTTTAAGACACTTTTTCCTTTAAGACATCTTGTTCTAGTTGGGATTTTCATTGTTACTGTCTTAAAGACGTACAGCAACAATTAAAATTTTCTAAATAAATCTTTAAGGAGGGCCATAACAATCCCAAGTAAGACAATTCTTCAAGAAGAGAATTTTAGAGTTGAGAGCTCTTAAAGATGTCTTAATGCGATAATGCCCCACCTTGAAGACGTTTTAAAGACGTCATCCTGTTAAAGATGTCTTAAAGATAAAACGTCTTAAAGACGTTGCCCCTCAGTGGGATATTAACGTATTATAAGACATTTTTAAGAACTCTCAGCTTTTCTGCCTTACCTCCCAGGTAGAACAGCCTCTTAAGTTATCTTTAAGACGTCTTTTATTTTGCTAATGCCCCACCTTAGAGACGTCTATAAGACTACTGACGTCTTAAAGACGTATTATAGATCGATTTAAGAAGTAAACGTCTAAAAGACATCTCTAAGGTGGGGCATTAGCAAAATAAAAGACATCTTTAAGACCTCTTGTCTTGAAAATCCGTCTTTAAGACAACTTGTTCTACCTGGGCTGGGAAGGATTTTCAGTGCAAATCAGGAAAAGATGTCTTATATGAAAAAGAAGTCTTGAAGACCTCTTTTGTCCCACCTAGAAGATAGATTTAAAAACATCTTTTTCTTAAATCCGTCTCTTAGATGGGACTTAGGACATCTTTGAGACGTCTTTATTTTTAAAATATTTTTTAAAAGGCTGGTAAAAGATGTTCCACAAGATTGTCTTATATATCCTTACCTTTTAAACCAAAATTTTTAAAAGGTGTTTGAAACGTTTAAAATTTCTTATATGATGGGCAGAACTAGGCGGTGGGAAGGGAAAGGGGGGTAGCCCCCGCTCTAAAATTATGGAAATTTTCATTTAACTTGAAAAATAGTAGTGTTATTGGAGGCAGGGATATGTTTATTAAGGTGTTTCTTAAAAATTACAACACGGAATTTAAATCGAGTATGACAACCTGTGCATTATTTTTTCGGAGTGGCTCTGCTAGACATCACCCCCCCCCCCCCCTACCATTTTTCCTGACTTATTCTAATTTATTTTCCCACAGATGCAAGGCTCCTGCAACGCTCCTCGTAGAATCCCTAATCAAAGGCAAAAATTAAGACAAAACAAAATTTTTGAACAAAATATGGTGACAGCTTAAAGGTTCATAAACAAACTTTTATGATTTGACACAGGAAAGAAAAAAAGAGAAACGCCGCTTTTGGCCCAAAGTTATTTCCCTTAAATTAAAATCATGTCAAGTTTAAAAATAACAAGTCTTTCTTCAATTAAAAAACCCCGGTTGATTAGTACTCATAAAAATTAGTTAAATCTTTTTTTTCTTCTTTTCATATTTCATATTTTATTTTTAATTTTAAATTTTTTTTTTTCGTTCTCAGCGGATCTAATTCCATTGTTCCTATTTATTTGATTAGACGTGTAACATTTAAATAACGACGTATGCTACGAAAAGTTATACAAATTGTAGCTGCATCATTTATACAAAGACATCATTTTTTATAATTTAATTATAAGGCAGATTGACAAGTTAAACACCTTTTTTTACACCGTCCGTCAGTCTTATTATTTTTTAAACCAATGTTTTTTTTTTTTCTAAAAAAAATGATAATACCTAAGGATACCAGGTCATGCTAAATATAGTTTTCTTTAAAAAAAAAGAATACAAACGGTATCTTCTTTTTTCTATAAACTATCATTGCACTTTCATGCATATTATCCAGATTTAAAAAAAAAAATTACTTTGAAAATTAACATTTACATCGCCTCTGGGCTTTAACGCATTTTTTCGTGGGAGATTGTAAGAATGTTTCCCCTTATAAATTAAAACAAAAAAAGTAACCCAAAACGCCTTCTATCTCGTCATTATCAACATCATCTTTATACACTGACCTTGTCCAGTTTTGATCGTTACGTCATATGTGGAACTTTGCTTTAACATCGACAACCGTTAAATGTATCTGGAATTTCGCCAGCTTTTTTTTTTTTTTAATACAATTATGACTTCTTTTATGTGAGAGTAATTTGTCAAGATCGGTTTGATAACCTCCGTAACCGCAAGCCGATTTTTTTTCCTATCATGTGTGCAAGTAGCCAAGCTTTTTTTTTTATTTATATGAAAGGGGAAAAACTTGTCGAGTATGTACGGACGCGGGAAAAAAAATGGTGTAAGATATGTTAAGGAGAATTAAATTGATTTTTAAGTAAAGGTTATTAAAATACGTTTGTATAGATATTATAATCGCTTGTAATGTTACATGGACTTCTTATCTTTTTTACATGATTGAAGATTAATGGTCTTACATGGACGGAGAATAAACGGATTTGCTAGGTTTCATATTTGTGCTTTTGTACCAGGTTGATAGGGGGTACGATACCAGATTCCCTATTTCACCTTAAGGCCTGATAATTCTTTTCTGGGCATAGAATTAGCTTCCTCATTACTTTGTATCAAGGGTGACCCTTTTTTTACGAATTTTTGAATTTCGATGAACGCACCCCCCAACTTGTTGATAAGTAACCGAATAAAGATCCCCTGAATTTTCTCAGATTTTTTGAACGTCGTCATGTCCCCTGAGCCCGAAAAATGTCGAAATTCCCGTAAAGACTGAAAAAGCAAAAATTTTATTTTTATCTAAAAATTGTTGTTTTCTGGTCCGATTTTTATGCAGATCATAAAAATATATAGTTAAAAGTTATATCTTCTACGTTTTTGATGATGATGGAGCATTCAAGTATTACATAAGACTTTTTTCGGGTTTTTCAATTTCCCCGTTGTAAGATTAAGTATGATTTTCGCTGACCCCCGCCCCCTTTTTTTTCTTTGCCGCCAATTCTAAAAAATGTCTACGTAAAATTTTCCGGACTCCCCCCTCCCTCTCCACCCTCTGCATATAAGAAATTGTAAAAATTTCTTGCACCCCTTCCCCCAACCCTTCCGGTCTTACGTAATACTTTAACGCTCCCTAAGAGGCCGAAATAAATAAAGAAAATTAGCAAAATATGCTATGGCCACAATTTTTTGCTAAATTCTTCATATTTTTGCCTTCTATAGCAGTTATCGTTTGTCATAAATAAATTCTAACTTCATTTTCGTAATCTGCATTAAAATCCGATTAGAAAACAACGATTTTTGCATAAAAATTAAATTTTTGATTTTTCGATCTTTACGGGAATTTCAAAATTTTTAGGTCCCAGAGAACGTGGCTAAACGACGTCTAAAAAATCTGAAAAAATTCAGGGAATCTTCTATCGGATACTCTAAAAGATTTAGGGGGTGCGTTAATAGAAATCCAAAAATTCGTAAAATAAGAACTACCCTGCTGGGTAACGACCATAATCTCGGTAACGTACGTTATATTTTTTTTATGACTGTTGTCAGTTGTCACTTTGCTCATTGTCCTCGTATGCTCCATTTTGCCGGAAGTAACGTCATCACTAAAGTTGTCTTGTTCTGGTGCCACTTTTCGAAATTTTCAATGTTTACAAACGAACTTTTTCAAAAATGGAAACATCAGACCGCAGAGGTCCCGATTACGAAGAAATCGCTCCCAGAACTAGGCGGAAAAGTGAGATCAACCTGCCATTTTAAGTCGCGTGTCTAAATCTAATTTTAACTCAAATTCTTTAGGCCACAAGCGGAAAGAAGTTCCAACTTTGGAAGCGGAAAAAGAAATATTTATAAGAGAGACGCTTGAGCAGATAGAAAAATTTCGAGAAGAAAGGAGAAAATGGCTTGAGGAGAATGAGAACGAAAGCGATAAGCTCTTTGAGGAGGATCAGACAAGGCGAAAGTAAAGGAAAATTATAAGTGGAGGAAGCCATATCTTCAGCTAATTCTTTCTCAATTGCAGGCGGCAATCATGGTTGAAGCGAATGGGGTTTGGTAAATCCAGCACTCGATCTGCTTCACCCGCAGAAGTATCTGCTCGAGAGAAATTTACAGAGGAAGGTAGAGGAACTAAACGAGGGGATAAAGAGGAAGCAAAGCAGAGAATACAAGAAGTAGAGGTAAAACCAACCAAAAGCATTATGAAAATCGTAACGAAAGAAGATATCGAAGAAAGAGAGCGCAGGACGAAGGAGCGAGAAGACGCTGAAGAAGCTGGAAAAGCTGAAGGAGCTGCGGAGGTTAGGTTCGTCGACGAAAGAGAACCTGCAAAAAGGAGAAAAAGAGAACCAAACAAGTCTTTGGAAATGGAACATAAAAGAAGAAGAATACTTGCGACCGAAAAAGAAAGAGAAAAAGAGAAGAGGAAACCGTTGAAATTTGAAAAGATCCCAGGTCCCGAAGACCAATGCAAATGCGACCACAGCGGGGAGTACACGGTTTTGGTAAAGGGAGTTTGCTTTTGTGACAGGCCCAAACAACCCACTTGCATTCCGATCATCCCACCGGAATATTTTAATCCTCGTCAGACGGGAAAAATCGAACCGGACGTGAAAATCGAGAGGAAAGACAGCCTAATGTATCATAAGGGCAGGAGGTCCAAAGACTCACTGTCTGGTGATGAGGAAGTTGAAGATAAAACGAGGAATGAAGAGAAGCAGGAAAAGCTGATTGAAACGAGTAGGTTGATGATATTCTTTTTTTGGTCATATGCTGTCTGAGGCGTTACACAATTACCGGAGAGTCTGTCAAGTCAGGTTGCTCCTCTTTCTGGGGCATCGAGTTTCTCAGCGGCATGGAAGGCTGCAGGCCTTCGCTAAAAGGAAGAGAGTCTTAGCAAACGTTAAGGGGTAGTATCGTTTAGGGGTCGTTCAAGTATTTTGTCGGTATAATTTTGGAAATTTCTGCTCCCTCCCCAATTTCCAAAAATGAGGTCGCCTATAAGAAGACCATTTAACGTTTTGTTAGCACTTTAGACTCCCCTGTAACGTTCTAAGTTATGCTTAAATGATCCATTATTGACAAGAATGCCCATGTTTTTGTTATTTTTTTCATTTTTGTTAACTAGCTATAAACATAACGTTTCAATTTAGAAGGGGTTCTTTTTACGGTCCGGCACTTTAATGTCGACATGCAGTATTACGAATTAAAGGCCGTACAGGCTAAATTCATTGAAGTACCTGGCCCATGTGGGTCCCAGTTTATGACAATAATGCCCATAAAGATTGTTCGGTCTAACCAGTTGCTCATCCTGTCTTTTTTCATCCTAGAGTCGGAACCACCCCCTACAAGTCCCCAAGAAATAACACCACCGCCCAAGACGCAATACCCAGAGCAAGTGGAACCTTCAGAACCCGTATTAGAAAACCCCAAATCCGCAAGTCCAGACGAGATACCAATCGAAAAACTCCTACCCCATCACAAACATCAACACTGGGAAGATCCTCACCGCCCGATTCATTTCCAGGAATTAACGGAAGACAAAACCGAAGATTCCCAGTTAAAAATGACGAACGGCAGCACCGGTTCCATTTCCGACACCGGGACAATGCCTTCTTTTATGCCAAGGAGGAAAGGATCTCGTATACCCACCCGGCACGGTGCCGACCTTTTCGAAAAACCGATCAAGTCCGATAATAATAAAAAGGGGAAACCGGAGCACGGGCACGTGCACTTCGACCCTGACACCGTGTCTCCTCAAGATTCGAATCACGAAGCTTCGGACGGAACCGGGGAGAGCTTCAAAAGAAAACAGGGCAAAACAACGATGACGGTCCTGGTGAACATGGTCTACAATTGGTGGAAAGGGAATCCGAAGTGATTACAGTTAATTGACAGTCTTAGACGAAGGAAAAAAAATGGCTTGTAACTATTTTTAAACTCGTTTTCCATAATTTTTTAATAAGGGATTTAAGGTTAGGTTGCTGCAACCTAATTATTCCGAAAATAAGTCTGGAGATTGAAGGAAATAAACGGATGTCAATGAAGGAGAAAATAGCACGATTTCCAAGTCAGATTTCATCACGTTAAAAGACCACTATAATTACCATATAAAATAGATTCTCCCGTTCCACTGTTATTATGCCTTATTAATGATTTTTTTTTTATTCTAAAACTCAAGTTTCTCACTTTTTTGGTCGGGGTGCGAAAATAACAACGTTTAAGTCTGAAATTTTAATCACTGATTTTATGTCTAGATTTTTTTGTCTTGATAAGATGTATGTTTTATAACTATTTACAACTGGAAATTTTTTTCATAAAGTTAATTTATGGTCCAAGAAGAGCTTCGAGGCATGACAAAAAAATTTAAAAGAGTTATTAGGTGAAAATTGGAGATGGATGACGGGTCCGGATGCAGTTGCAACCAGCATATATGTGCATTCTTGTAAATATTCCAGACAATTTTTTGATACGTTTTTATATAAACCAAATATTATCCGGATTTTACAAACTTTAATTCGCCAAGTCTGAAAAGCCTGTGCGTGAGTCAGGCATTCTGAACTTTAGGACCAGGCAAGAAACTTGAACGTTTATTTCCCTAAAATTCTGCTCTCATTACAAAATTTGTAATGATGCAGAAAATGTATCGTCCTTGACGTGGAATTGTAACGGCCGCAATCAAAAAAAGCAACGATCGTATAAGGTGCCATTCAAATATTACGTCATCATTTTTTTTCGACGTTTCAGACCCCCCGGGGTCGTCAATGTATTACATAACGCAAAATAGGCCACTTTTTTACTCTCCCCCCCTCCTCCCTTGTAACACACCCGTAACGCAACCTGTAACCCCCCCCCCCCCTTTGAAAAATATTTAAATTTCGTTTTTAGAAGTCAAAAACAAATGTTCAGTTTCTAGATAAATTTTAATTAGATTTTACGAGTTAAACATTTTTTTATTTTTTTATTTTGAAGAATAATCGGGAAAAACTTTTTTAAAAGAGTGAAATAAAATTGGAATAATTTTAATATTAAAATTACGTAACGCATGGCCCAGCTTCCCCCCCCCCCCCCCTCAAGGAATTTTTTTTATTTTTAAATAAATTGACAAAATGCATGTATTATTAATACAAAATATTAAAATAAAATAGACCTGAAATTTGAAGGTGATTACGTTACGAATTAAAACTTATATAAAATTACTTATTCATTTGTTGGAAAATTATTTGAAAAAAAAATCATACTTTTAAAGTTTTCCACAAAATTGTATCTGGTGTAAACGGAGCGTTCAAGTATTACGTAAGACCGAAAGGGGGGGGGGGGGTACTCGAAATTCTTATGATTTCTTACTTGGTGGGGGAGGTGGGGAGTTTGACAAATCTTACGTAAGAATTTCCATCATAATTTATTGTTCAAAAATTTTTTTTAATTTCAAAAATTTAAGTTCTTTTAATTTTTTTTGAATGTCTAAATAGAAAAATTAAAAATTTTTTCAAAAAATTTAAGAATAAAAATTCATTTTTTTAATGAGATTTTGTGCTTTAAGAAAAATATTACTCCAATTTAAAATTGGCGTTAAAAAAAAGGGGGGGGGGGGTCCTCGAAAATCTTACGTAATATAAAAGGGGGGTCAATGAAATCTTACTAATTCTTACGAAGGGGGGGAGGGGGTCCAAAAACCCGAAAAAAAGTCTTACGTAATACTTGAACGTTCCCTAAACGGAGCGTTCAAGTATTACGTAAGACCGAAAGGGGGGGGGGGGTACTCGAAATTCTTATGATTTCTTACTTGGGGGAGGTGGGGAGTTTGGCAAATCTTACGTGAGAATTTCCATTATAACTTACTGTTCAGAATTTTTTTTAATTTCAAAAAATTAAGTTTTAATTTTTTTTCGAACGTCCGAAGTAGAAAAATTGAGAATCTTTTTCAAAAAATTTTAAGACAAAAAAATTTATTTTTTGATGAATTTTGGTGCCAATTGTAGCCATTTTCGGGGATATGAGTATGAACTATAAATCTAGGGGCAACGGACAGTTGCGCCCCGCGGTTAACTGCCCTGAAATTGACTTGGCTTTAAACGGAACTGTTGCGCCCCGGGTCTAATGAGGGAGAGGGTACAGTTGCGCCCCGTCGCTGCTACCTGCCGAAAAGTCATGAGATTCACTTATGCCGTTTTGAAAATTAGCTCTTTGGTATTTAAAAGTGAAGGGTTGATAATAATCCATTACAGTAACTTACAATCTAATATTTTTTAATTCAGCTTTAGCTTTCTATGATCTTTATGAAGCGCCATATTGCATCTTCGAATAATTCAAGCTCATGTGTTCAAGAAAAATTGCAAGTAAATTAAAAAATTTTAATTTTAAAGAAGCTGGTATTGCTTATTGTACAACTAGTATAAACACTCTGCTTCTTAAAATATTAAACCAATTCTAAAACTTATAAAATTTTGAATAAGTTTATAGTGTACATAAATTTTCGCACCTCAATATCACGAAAATAGTAAATACAGCTTAATATTAAAAAGTAATAAGTGCTTTAACAAGAAAATAAAAATATACTTAAAAATCCCTTTCACTAAAGTAACAATGGGGCGCAACTGTCCCCCGACCATTTTAATCGCGGGGCGCAACTGTGCTATTTTCGAAATGGGCAATTGACCGTGGGGCGCAACTGGATATACCCAAATCTAGATTTAAGAAAAATATTACTCCAATTTAAAATTGGCGTTGAAAAAACGGGTGGAGGGAGGAGGGGCTCCCGAAAATCTTACGTAATATAATAGGGGGGGTCAAAGAAATCTTACTAATTATTGTGAAGAGGGGGAGGGGCTCCAAAAACCCGAAAAAAGTCTACGTATTGCGTAATACTTGAACGTTCCCAAATGGTGACATCAGCATTACACCAATCCGGCCCCTCCCCCTCTCCCTCGTCATCATCCATCATCAGTCGAACGAACCCCTTCCTCCTCTAAAATGATGATGTAATATTTGAATGGCCCCTAACTGTTTGAAAAAAATATCGATTATCAATCATTTTCCACTGGAACAAGATACGTAACGACCGTGACGTGAAAATGTAACTCCGTAACCAAATGATTGTAACGGAAATGTACTCAAGTAAATAATTTTCCTACCCAAATGGCTGGTAATTTTCATTCTGATATTTGACAATTTTTTTTTCCTCTTTTCAATTTCAGATTTAAAAATGCCGCACACAAAGCTCGTCGTTCTCTCGATAATCCTCACACTGGTTCAAACAAAGCCGACAACTGAGTCGACTCACGACATCCTCAAAAGGCTGGGTTTCGATCAAATCAACAAACCGATTGTAAATAGCCACAGCAAGCGAGTGGCACCTTTGGACACCAACAAAGCTCGGCATCACAACGACGTGTACAATTCCGATACGGATTCTCACATGTTCGTTGTGAAACTCCCTCCCCATTCCCCGTACTACGCTCACACGAAACCGGAAAAGTTCGAAAATGAAGTGGTGACAAAACCCCCGATGAGCTTCCGAACGAACGGTAAACCCGCTCGGGTTTACCATTGGAACATCCCGATCATTAAAAAATTATCCCAGCCAAAGCATAAAACCCAGTATAGAAAAATCCACGAGGACAGTAAAATTTATCACTTGAAAATTTTGCCGAATCAAGGGGACTCGGATCTCCTTAAAAAATACAAGAAATTCAACAAGCACGCCTTCAAGGATAGATCCGACAGCAAAATCAAACAGAGCAAATATCACAAAAATCACGTTAAATTCTACAAATTCAACGACGCCATGGAAAAAAGCGACAATCACATTTTGAGCATCAAGGAACTCGCGGAAAACGGGATGGAACACTTGAAAATGAAGGAATACGAGAAGGAAATGCAGGACGATCGCCCGATGGTCCCGAGCATGGAGCACAAAATCAAAAAGCACAACAGTAAAGATAAGTACGCGAACGAGGTCCTGGCCAAAAAACACACCCCCGTTTATTATTCCCCAGCTTTGCCCAAACAAAATTCATTTTTAAAATATTTCCCGGGGAACGGGAAACCCAAATCGTTTTACGTTATCGAAAAAAGTGAGAAACCGACGAGGTATCATCGGTTGCTGTGAGTCAGTGAAAAAAAAAAAAAACTTTTTTTTAAGATCTCAAAGTAAATTTGTTGTTAGTGATTAGTAAAAGAAAGGGACCAGTATCGATTTCATCTTGACGTATTTGTCGTCCTAGTCGACATTTTTTTTTAGGCGGCAATAATTAATATTTTATAATTAATTAATCGTCATTTTGTAAATATTAAAGGATGAGTGTTTTTGTAAGTTTGTCAGATTTTGTTAGTAATTCATTTTAATATTGACCCTCGTCAGTGGCGTAGCGGAGACACGGGGGGCCCTGGTGCGAAAATTTTAAAAATAGAAAATATTTTTCAAAATTTTTCTTTTTTTTTTTTGAGAATGTTGAGTGCAAAGTTTTAACATTATTTATTATTTTTTTTAGATTTCATTATAATTGACTGAAACTTAAATATACAGAAATTTTGGGGCCCCTTTAGGTCGGGGGCCCCGGCGCATTGCACCCTCTGCACCCTCCTCCGCTACGCCACTGACCCTCGTCCTTTATTAATTACTTTAAATTTATGCCGGTAATAATTTTGTAAAATTTTAAAACATTTTAGTACTTAATTATAAGAAGTTAATGTAGGTAAATAAGAAAGAGAGATCAGTAGGGACTTCGTAATTTTTTTAAATTATTGAAGAATTTTCAATAATTGTCTTAAAAATTACAATTATTCGAGAATTTTCGGACCAATTGACTAACGATTTTTGTCATCGATTGGTTCGAGGATTTTTTTCCCCCATCAGTTATTAAAATCACTTTTTTCCGTCATTTAAAATATTTTTAATTGACGAAAATTCAATTCTAATTTATACTTTTAATAATTTTTTTCCATTAATTGTTTTGAAGTATTTTTTCCCGACAATCGTTTTAAAGATTTTCCCCATCATTTTTTTATAGATTTTTTCCCTGTTCAACATTTCTCCCCTCAGTAGTTTAAAAATTTTTTCCATCGATTGTTTAACTCCTTCTTCCATCAAATCATTTGCGAATGTTTTTTCCACAGATTATTTAAGCATTGTCTTCCTTAATTCCTTAAGGTGGTGTTTTTCCACATCAACTGCTCAGTTTTTTTTAGCAATTATTTTTGAAAAAAAAAAAATTGAATCCCCTCTGATGACCTTTTTATGTGTATGCCTACTAACATTTTCGCCGGCATTCCTTCCTTTTTAACATTAAAAGAACTGATTTTTTCTGACGGAATAATTTTTTTTTTCTATTTATTGCAATCAAGAATATTTATATACCCGATTTTCGATTTTAAGTGATTAACAATAATTTTTATAATAAAAAAAAAATGTAATCAAATACTAATGACTTAAATTTTGTAAAAATTGTATATAAGCTATTTTCTTTATTATATAATTTTTTTTAAAAAAACTGATTACTATTTTTGATCAATCGTAGTATTCCCAGATGCTTTTTAGAGGAACGGTAATCGGACATGAAAAGGTAAAATGTAGATGGCAGCACCATCCACGTAGGACTGACATTAACTCGTCTTAGGAACAAAAATTAAAATTTGATTTCAGTTTTAAAAAAAGGTTTTATTTTTAAGCGTAAAAAAAAATATCACTTAAAAAAAATTGCCCGAATTTTCTTTTCCACTAAATTTAATCATCTCTAATTGTAACATTAAATAAAAAAAATCTCGAAATAAAAAAATTTTGTCAAAAGAAAAACATTTTTACTATCAAAATGTTAACAAAAGTTAAATAGCTAAAACCTATCCTGCAGATTCATTTTTGTTTAAAAAATAAAAAAATTCATCGAAAATACTATTTTTAAAAACTAATCTAAATTAAAAAAAAAAAAAAAATTATAAAAAAAAGACGGTGGTAAATTAACAAGGAACATTTTTCTTTAAAAATTAATTTAAGGCACTGAACGGGAAGAACATAAGTTTCTGGCAGCATCAATTTTTTTTTTTTTTTTTTTCTTTTTTTCTTTTCATGATTGTCGTCAAAATACTGAAACTTAAATTTTTATATCACAGGCTTATAGTACCGCTAATTTCAAGATCTTTAATACTATTCAAAAAAAAAAAAATTGTTTATCATTACTGAAATCTTTTAAAGCCAACAAAAGTTTTTTTTTTTTTTTTTGTACATCAAAAATGCTAAAAAATACTGAAAGACATATTTAAATTTTTTGCCAGCTTTAAAGTTTCAGCAATAATCATTTTTTTTTTCTGACATGAAATGAGATCAAAATCTTAAGAAACTAAAAGAGAATTTCTGAATGATCATCCGAATATCATTTTTTTTTTTTTTGTACTTTATAGCAAAGTCACTCGGACTAAATTATCCCTCAAGACGGTGTCCAACACAACTTGAAAAACCACCTGTACGTTTGACGTATCGGTAGCGGTACAATAGTGCGGGTAAATCACTTTAGCCGTCCTAGTTTCAAACTTGTGCTGGATGAACAAAGCAGCTGCATCTACATCGTAATCTTTCCCCTGGTAATCAGGGAAATAATGCCTGAGAAGCCTTCCAGAATATAAAATTTTTTCTCTGAACAGATCTAATTTATTCAAAAGTAAAATAAAGCTTGATTCTCTGAAAAACCTATTGTTTACAATCTGGGAAAATAAAGTCAGACTTTCTACAAGTCTGTTTGTGACAAGGTCTTCAACGATAGTCATGTCATAACCACTTAAAGCTACAACGTAAAGTAACGCTTTTACGTTTTCAAAGCAATAAATCCATTTTCGTCTTTGGGATCTTTGTCCACCAACATCTAACATGGTTATGATTGTGTCGTTGACTCGAAAATTAGTTTCAATTATACCATTGGTGCGGACTCTTGCTCGAAGCACATCTGTCGCGGTTGGTGTATATTTCTCGGAGCAGATCCTGTCCATATTTTCAAACAAACTGAAAAAAAAACAAGAAAATAGTTTTGATCTGACTCTACTAAGGAAGCTCTGCAGGTGAGGAATAAAACTTACTAGAGAGCAGAATCATTTAATTGGTATTCATAACCTCTTGCAACAGCTAATTTAACCCCTCGATCTTGCCACAAAGCCTGAAGTGCAATTGAAATATGTGAAAGCATTTGAAATTCAGAATCGAAACATGTAGTGCTTGAAAGAATTGTCTCTGCGTAGATTTTATTTTTGGCAGATTCTAAATTTATCCTCAGTAAGCCCATTCCATTCAAGGCAAATTTCATAGAAGCCAGGAGATTGTCCATAACAGTCGGTCGGAAGCTGCATAATTCCTCTTTAGTAAATCCATCGCTGTGGATTATTTTCATCTGTTTAACAAGCGTGCTTTTCCCGCTTTCTCCAGCACCTAAAACAGTGTATTTCTCACGTCAGAATCCAAACAATAAACAACTAAATATTTAAAGTAAACCACTTGTGGTTTGTTTTATTTATTTACAAGCAAAAAAAAAGTCGTGACGCTTACCCAAAAGTAGGATCTTTATGTGATTTTTCTCCTGTTTTGCTAGGGCAGCTAACTGTCGGTCTATTTCCTCGCTCCTGCGGCGGGCGACCGCTTCTTCACGATTTACAGTTAAACATGCACCCATGCCATTGCATCGTATTCTTTAAATAAACGAACAAAACACATTTAAAAAATTCGTATAAACAAACAAAGACGCCATTCTTGCAGACCCTACTTAAGAGAGTTTTAGACAAACAACACTTGACCGTAGATATTTTAATAACAGTATACTATCAATATGGCGGCATCTGTCGTATTTCGTGATATAAGGACTCCACTCACAACGCCGTGTGGTGAGTTCAGTAAACCCAATGACCTTGAACACGTCTCCTGCGTTTTGATTGGCCGAGACAGAACAATTGAATCGGGGGGAATCGTTAAATCGGGAAGGCTGTGGTTGGCCAAGAGAAATCGTGGACGAGTTTTAATTCCAAAGCCGTGTTATTTTGAAGAAAGCTCTTCAAAATGACGGCTCACGACCAAATGAAAGCTATGTTGGATCAATTGATGGGAACGGGAAGAAACGGTGAGTTTAATTTTATTAAAATTCCGTAATTTAAACAATTTTTTACGTTTTATTTTGAATATCGATTGTGCCAACCAATTTTCAAAATGGAGGAAAGCCTGCATTATTTTTTTTCTCAAAATAAATGGCGGTTATTTACATTATTATTTTCGGTCTGGGTCATTCGTATAGGCACAAATCATTTAATTTATCAGTACTAGGTAAAAGATTAAATTTAAGAGTTGTTGAAAAATTTTCTCAATGATTATGAGGTTCGTGTAAGAAGTCATTATAAATTATGGTACCATAATCTAAATTAATTAAACAAAAATTAAGCTTATCATTCGAACAGTTGCAATAAGGGTTTTTATGATGGGAAAGTGATAAGCTAAATTATGCACCATGGAATTTTTAATGAAGGACGTTTTTAGAATTGAAAATAATTATTACAATACTTGCTGAGATCCATTATGATTTAAAAATGCATTTCGATTTAAGTCACATTTGATAAGTTTTTAGAATTAATCAATCAGATGTTAAAATAGGGACAGTCAACCAACGAAGTTCTTAATCATGGTTAAATGCCAGGGTTTAAATAGCTGTATTACATTTTTAATTAATGGATGAGATTCTCAATAAAAGTGGTAATTTGCAGCAGCTTTTGCACCTTACCATTCTAGATATTAGGAATTTCCAAAAACATATGGTTTTTGTTCTAAAAAAGCAACCTTTTATTTTTTTGCAGGAGAAAACAATCGTTATCATGTCAAGTTTACAGATCCAAAAGTATGCAAAAGCTTTTTGCTTAATTGCTGTCCACATGAGATTCTGGCTTCGACAGTAAGTATCTCCTTCAAAATTAATGATATTCAATCTGTCATTTTTATCTTGTTCCTATTACTACTATTATTCAGTTCTTTTCTTTTTTTTTTTCCTTTTTTGTTTTAATATTCACATAATTATAATTCTTTTTTTTTTTTTTGTCATTTTTTAAGTATAAAAAAAAAAAAAATCACTTTTTTTTTTCCTCATTGTTATTTTATTTATTTATTTATTTTTTTTTTTTTTATGTTTATTAATCATTCTTCATGAAAATTCCCTGCATGATTTTTATATGTATTATCCAAATAATAAAATAGAAGGCTTCATAGTTTTTTTTTTTTTTTTTTTTTTTTGAGGGGGGAGGCTTGCCATGAAAGTAATTTGATGTCAAATCAGAGAACATGCAGAAGAATAATTTATTTAATTAATTCTTAATTTGGAAAAAAGTGGATAAATAAATCATTCTTCAGCGCTGAAAAATTTGAAAATTTTTGTAAAAGGATTTGAAGACTAATAAGATCAACATTACAGTTCTTTTCAGAGTTTGATTGAGCTGTGAATAAGGGTTAGGATGTTCTGTGAGTACTCCCTTATTTTACAAACTCCCATTTCTTTTTTTTTTTTTTTTTTTTTTTTTTTTTTTTTTTTTTAAGGAGGATGCTTATACCTTTTTTTGTTTTTATTTTGATTGTTTATTTCGAATGTTATTTATAGGCACAACATTTGTTTATTTTGCGAAAACTTTTCGAATCAATCAAATTTTTAAAAATTGGTTTTATACAGCGAAAATCACTATGGTCTACCTAAACTAAATTCTCTATCGACTGACAAGAACGAAAATTAGGATACATCGTGAAGTAATGAATATTTTTTAAACTAATCAACCGATTCAGTAAACAAAAACATCGCTTTGTTTATGAGATCTTGAGCTTTATTTAAAAAATGTTCATTATTCCACGATATATCCTAACTTTCCTTCTTGTCAGTCGATAAAGAATTTAGTTTAGGTAGACCATAGTGATTTTCGCTGTATAAAACCATTTTTAAAAATTTTTATTGATTCGAGAAGTTTTCGCAAAATAAACAAATAGGCCTATTGCGCCTATAAATAACATTCGAAGTAAACAATCAAAATAAAAACAAAAAAAAGATGTAAGCATCCTCCTTAAGTTACAGTGAATTTTTTTTTCTTTATTTTTTATTTTTTCAATCATTTCCCACTGGATTAGTTTTGACAACTGTTAAGATAAAGATAATAACTAAAAAAAGCAAAAAAAAATATTTTGGATTCATTTCATGACAAATGATGTTTTTTTAAGAGTTTATAGAATTTGTCATGAAGTGGGTTTTTATATGAATAATCACATAGTTAACCTATTGTGCCTTGTGTGATTACTTTTAAGGCAGTAATTTTGTCTGCTATAAAAAGATGGGTTTGAGTCTCAGTAGAGAGAAAAAAGGAATGTATTTGTCGATAGCTTTTTATAGCAGATTAAAAGCATTAATGATAATTGATTGGGAACTAATTTTGGAGTATTTAAACGTTATGTAAGTCATATTTTTAAGGTTCTGCTAAGTTTTTTTTTTTTTTGAAAACTTAACGAACACAGTAATTTTGTTTAAAAAAGAAAGATGATCTGAGGTTATGCCGGTTTCACTGGGGTAATGTACATTAATAATTAAATTGACCGCTGGGATTGTCCTTTCATTTTTTTCAAACCAGGAAAAAAAGGAAAAAAAATTCTGAATCGAAGGCTAGAAAAAAATGACATGGACAATTATAGTTTGCCACATAGTCCCATTAAAGAGTGTTCGATTTAATGGTAAGTAAATTTGAAGGAAAAAAAAAATTGTGTATAAACAACAGACTTCATACTGCGTCTCATCAGAGTGTTGTCGGGTACGTTTTTTTTTTTTTTAATGATGGAAGCGAAAAAACCTAATGGGGGATCTGCTGTGGTAATAATTTAAAAATTAAAACCAAAATTTTATGTCTTTTTTTTTTTTTTTTTTTTTTTTTTGGAAGAGCAACCTCTATTGTTTTTTAAATATAAAAAGTCATGTAATGACTCCTCTGCCCCCCAAAAAAATTTTGCCCGACATTTTTGCCCCCCTCTACCCACGACTTTTTAACATCCGCCCCATCGGTTTGCGGATTCGGCAGGCTTCTTGACGTACGGAGGGCAGTCCGGTTGTGGAGTTTGGATCAAGATTCGTTACCTCCTGTAAGTTTAGAACAAAAACTTTGTAATCTATGGTGGGGTTTTGTTTTATGATAGATAATTGATTGTTTTTTTTTTTTAATAATTTTTTTTATTTTATTTTTTGAAATTTACGCGATTTTACGGAAAAATAGGCTTTACAAAATGATATTTTGAACTGAAAAAGGTCAAGGTAATTTGAATTGGTGATTTAATTTTTTTTAAATGAAAGAATCAAATTTTTTATTGTGGCATGTTAAAGCTTAAAAAAAAAAAATTTCAAATGATTCATTAACATTTTTAGTTTAAAAATGGAAAAAAAAGTACCCGAATATTCATTATAACGTCGGAACACTCGATTTTTTTTATTTTTATTTTTTTTATTTTCAGCATTAGGCTACGTTCCTTTTATGCATCGGCCTTATTTTACGTAAATTCTTCCTGTATCGCCTGTAATTCAGTTAAAAAATTTTTCTTTTCAGCGTATGGACTTAGGCGAATGCCAGAAAATTCATGACCTCGCCCTACGAGCTGATTATGAGCAGGCAGCTAAGACTAGGGATTATCATTATGACATAACGGTAAGTTGCGTTTTTTTATCTACGATTTGTATATTTACAAGAACAATAAAAAAAATTAGGCTAGATTAATAATTGAGGGTTTTTTAACCCTATCATATCTTATAAGGTCAGTGCGTGTAAAAATGAAGCGATCCGTTAAAAAGATTATGACAGGTTTCATATTTGTCCTATTACAGTATATCCCTTATCATGGAGTAAGAAATAATTGCCCGGGAATGTTTTTTATATTTACAACAAACATTTCAGACTTTAAATTGCAGTGACATAAATTTCCCAGGAATTTATGCTACTTCTATTCTAGTCTTCAACTCTATTACCAATTTGCACATTGTGCCCAATTCATAAAAATGGTAAATCCTTGAAATTTCCGGTGATATTAACTGGGAATATAGGGGAATTTTCAAATCTGTTCAAAAATGACAAAATTTTTCCGTAGGCTTTTCCACAGGATTTTATTTGTTGATGCTTATTCAATTTTTTTTCTCATTCTAGGCCATGGAGCACCTTCAATCTTTCATAGGCGACTGCGATCGGCGGACAGAACAGGCCAAACAGCGACTGGCTGAAACTCAGGAAGAGCTCTCCGCTGAAGTCGCTCAAAAGGCTAACAAAGTCCACGAACTTGCCGAGCAAATCGGGGAAAAGTTGGCTCGGGCGGAGCAGCTTGGGGCCGAGGGAATGGTCGAAGAGAGCATGAAACTTATGGGGGAATTGGAGGATTTACGGAAGAAGAAAGCTTTGGCCGAACAGGAATATAGGAATTCCATGCCGGCGAGCAGTTACCAACAGCAGAAACTCAGGGTGTGCGAGGTTTGCTCCGCGTATCTCGGGATCCACGATAACGACAAACGTTTGGCGGATCATTTCGGCGGGAAATTGCATTTGGGTTTCATAAAAATCCGGGAGAAATTAGCGGAATTGGAGAAGGCGGTGGAAGCGAGGAGGAATCAGAGGAGCGAAAAAAGTCGGGAAAGAGACAGGGATAGGGATCGTGATCGCGATCGGGATCGCGACCGAGATCGGGAAGATAGGACCAGGGAGAGAGATCGCGACAGGTAATACATTTTTTTTTTAATTTAGAAAAGTTTTTACGTTCTCATGTTTTTCGCCTTTTTTTTCTAGAGACCGAAGTCCATATCGACGAGAAAGAGACGAGAAAAGAGACAGAAGGGACAGGGATAGATCAAGCAGAGATCGTGATCGTTCAAGCCGTGATAGAGATAGACATAGGGATCATAACCGACAGGAAAGGTCGACCTCAAGGTCTCACAGACGATCGAGAAGTGGAAGTCGCGATCGAAGCAGTCGATCATCACGGTCTAAAAGATCTAGATCTCGCGACAGGCGTAGGGATAGAGATCGGGATGCTGACAGAAGGCGTAGGCACGAAAGGTAACATCATTAAAAACTGACATAATGTATTTCCGACTGAATAATATTCCGCCAGGAGTGCTGCATATCCTGGGTTCAGTTAAAGTGAATAAAATTCCCTTTTATTCCCTGGAATTTATTTTTTATTCCGTGCATAGATTTTCGGAAATTTATTTTTGAGGCTGGTAGACAGTTGGGATAAATATACAGCAATCTTTTTTTAATTTCGGGGAATTGATCCAAATTCGTTGAGCACGTCTACATTTTAGAGCTGTAAGCCGGAATTTATGGTAGGAATGTTCCATGAGAAAAGAAATTCAATTCTCTGGAATTTAGGGATATGTTTCCTAGAAGTGAAAAATTAACTTTTGAAAATCCACAGAAATATTTCTCGGGAATAAACCAAAAAATGTTCGTAAACTGATGAAAGTAATCTCCGATTATTGTAAAAAAAAATTACGAAGACTTATAAAAATATTGACAGAGAATAAAAAAAAAAAAAAAATTCTGCAAATTTTTGGAACTTTGCCTGGAGAAAAAGATGTACCATCTTCAGAATTCAGCTAGTTCCTTGAAAATCTATTGGGAACATTGATAAGTTATAATAAAGCAGGTGTGAGCGCCTTTTATAATTTTCTTCAAGATTCGAAAAGGAATTTATGGAAATCTTTTCAGAGAATAACAAGCAAAGTCCTGGGATTTAATATTTCCTATAAATTTAAACGGTATACCCGATAGCTCATGCAAAAAAAGTGCCTGCCAGTATACTAGTGCTCTTAAAAACTTGTGGAAGTATTCCTGAGAAATTAAAAATAAATTCTGAGACTGAAATTATTTTCTCAAGAACAAAAAACATGCATTTAAATTTATGGAAATTGACTCTAAAAAAGAAAAAAGAAATCCCCAACAGTATACGGCAATATTTGCTGGGAATAAAAAATAAATTCCCCATGTGACCGGAATTTTTTTAGAAAATGGAAGAATAATTCCTCGGAAATATTGAAGTCGCTGGAAACTCATGAAATTGTCTCCGAGTGTCAAAAATAAATTCCTGGGAATTGATCTGCAGAGCATAAAAAACAAAGAATTTAGGTTTTCAAAGAATAAAAAATAAAAATCTCAAATATTTGAGGGAATAAAGCATTATGCCGTGGAACTTGCTCGTCGAAAACTCATTAGGCATCAGTGGCAAGAAAAAAGTATACTCCAACTGGAAGGGCCCTTAAATTATTTTGCGTCGAAAATTCTTCCTGCTTTTAATAATTCCAAATTGTTTTATTATTTTTAGGGAAAACGGAGATTCCAGAAGTCGGCACGAAGAGGGAGAAGACGGGACAGATAGCAAAGCAGGCGGAGAAATGGAACTCACCGAAATATCAGAAACAGATGAACATTCTCGAACCGATCTTCAAGACATGGATGAATCGAATGATTAGTTTAATATTTAAAGACGAGGAAAAATGTTCCCAAAAGTTTTATTTTAAATTACTTTCTTTTTTTTCTCTCCCCCATGTAAAAATTTTGTAAAGTCCATAATAGTTGAAATAGACATAATAAATGTAAGAAAAATTATGGAAGCGTCTATTTCTGTAAAAGATATTATGAAGTAATTGTATCTTAAGATTTAAAAAGGCTTAAAATATTTTAGGAAATTGAGGCGTTTTTATTTTTGATTGATTGAGCCATTACAAATTTTTAATAATAGTGTTCTTTTTTTCGCCTTAGTAGTGCATAATGCTGAATGCAGAATTTTCGTTTGTTTTTTTTTTTTTTTTTTTTTTTTATTTCCCGACGGGAAAATTTGAAAATTTTGTATTTTAATCAGTGACTATTATTGTTATATTCGAAAATCGTATATCTTCTGGCACAGCTTGGTGACATTTTATTTCATAATTAGATCAGTAAAATTGGATTTGTCGCAGAAATTACCATTCCTCAGTCGATAAGTTTTTTTTTCTGTTTGTTTTTTGTAGTAAGTTTAATACTGAAACCATAGTGAGTGAAAAATTGATTGGGCCAAAAGATTGAAAAAATTACATTGGCTAAGTAAGGACGATGGAATCGAACTGCCGAAGTCTTTGTTTGTCTGTTAAGTTACCACTACGCTACCACTGCGCTTTAGTTACAATTTTAATCTTTACAGATGTATTTTAGTTCCACTCGATGTAATTTTTTCGATTGTTTTCCTTAATTTGAAATAGCTTATATTTTCTTTAAAAATTTTTCAATAATAGCAGCTTTTACTTTGGTTTCAGTATTTTTTATAAAACTTGAAAAGAGCAGTAGTATAGAAATGCAAAGAAAAAATTCATAATGCATATCTCATTTTACTGATGTGTTCCTAAGAGAACTTTGTTTTTAATGCCATAATCCGGCCTGGAAAAGGACGCAAAGGAAAAAAATGAATAATTATTAGATTATTTTTAAAAAATTTAACTTATTTTATTTTTATTTTTTTCCGAAATATATGAAACATCTTATTTTACCTGAATATTTTTATCAGTTTATTGATCAATTCATGTTCATTCTTGATCATTAACTTTTAATATTCTAAAGTATCCTCTATTTCAGTATTTATACTTCTACTTTAACATTCCTAATTCTTCATGTTAATTATGGATACAATATGATTTATAGAGTCAAAAAGTGAATACGTCATCCATAAGCTAAGTATTAGCTGTACCGCCTATTCTTAGCTTACGAATCCATAAGCTAAACATGACGTTCCTTACCGGTTAATGCCACCTATTCTTAACTTATAAGTAGTTTTTTTCCCACGGCCCGTGCGAGCTTAAAAAATTTTTTTAATGAAAAATAATCACGGTTTCTTGAATCGGGAACAAAGCAAAATATTTTCACGTAAAGGAGAAAATTCCAGACCCAGTATTAAGAAAGTAGGAAGTGACGTCACACTTTTTGACTCTATTTTACTGGAATAAATTCCTAAGGATTTTCCTTTCATCCAAACTAAGATGTTTCATGGGCCAGACCCTCAAGGACAGCATTTATTAGCAAGTAGTTTTGACCGAAATTGATAGCCACTCCAGTGCTCCTGTGTAATAGCTTTTCAAAATTTCGGCCACAGAAGGATAACAAAAAACAGATGTATATATCTGTCTTTATTTGTTTTGAGTAAAAATGAAGTCCGCGGATTCAGAATGGAACTTTTAGAGAGTTTTCGCCGATATACCGTGAAATATTCAATGACGGATTTGTTTTATTTCCAAATAATTAGCTGAAACTCTTGGCGGATCCCTTTAGCGTTTTTAAATAAATGGATCTTGTATGAGAATCGACAACAGCGCTATTGGTGGTTCGATCGCGGTACTAACTAAAGTAACGGCAAAATTAATGGAGTACTGGTGTATTTTTTTGCAGACAGTTTTTAAAATATTATCCGAAAAAGGCTAGTATCTTCTTTAAACGGCTAGATAATACAATTTCACTTGATTCCACCCTCTTGACAAGAATTATGCAACAATCGAAAGTGGACTGAAGTCATTTCATGAAGTGTAAAGTTAACCCTTTGAAGCACGAAGCACGTTGGTATACAAAACATATCAGGCCAATATTTTTTTTTTAAAGGCATTAAATGAAGTATTTTGGTGATTCATTGGTTCTGAAACGTTCTTCCTTGCTCTGTGGATTCTCAAAGGCTCCGTAATAGAGATGGCCTCCGGTAATATAAATTCTTCTGAAAAAGGTAAAAATGAAAAAAACGAATTCAGACCAATACGGAATAACCTAACCCAACTTTGGGTGGAAAAAAAATTCTTATTTAAATTACTGATTTTAATTTTATTTAAACATTCCAGCTGTTCATCAGACCTCTTGCCCTCGTGAATTATGGTGAAGTTAAAGGCCCTTAATGTACAAGAATAGATTTTAAATTAACCGAAAAGAAGTTTTAAGTCAGAAGATGATTTTTTGAGATTCACCTTTTGTAATTTGTTTTCTATAGTCACAACATATTGTCAAATTTTTTGTATTCAGATCATTGAAAAGCACCTTGATTTTTTGTTTTTGGATGAATTTAATGCAAAATAAATATGATTTTTTTTCTCAGCCGAACAAATCTTGCAGTCAGATAACAGTGTGCAGCTTAGAATGACCAATTTACAACCCGGTTTGAAATCTATGAAATTGAATCACACTGGTAACACAGGAAATAGCAATATGTAAGAATTTTAACATTTAAGTAGTAAAGAAACTGCTTGAAGCATTTAAAGAGTTTTTGCTGTTTTTTAAAAAAAACATTTTATTTTATGTATTCACAAACCCCTGAATTTCTTTTGCTTTTTTAGATTGAATGAACTCATATGAAATTTTCTCTTGCCGCTTCGAAAAGGATTCCAACCATCAGAGGGCTACTAAATTAGAACTAATAATAGGATGGCATTTATTTTTATCATTTATTTATTTATTTTTTTCATCGACATAATTTAATTTAATTGACTTTTCGGCCAGTCCCATTTCGTTTCGTAGTTTATTTGACGTTGCGGTCAGATACAGAGTTTTTATAGAAACTATTTTTACAGTGAGGTTAAGATGACTGTATTCTAGTTCCTATAATCCCTGCTTGAGGGAGGGAGTGTCGGTGGTCACCCATCGACTAACTGGCCGTTTTCAGTGCTGCTTAACTTCATTGATCACGATGCCGTTAGATGAAACGAATGACCACTCCGACCCCCGCAATTCTGATGATAATTTGTTCCAAATTTTTAATGTTTTATTTATATTATTGCAGATGCACAAGCAGTTTTTGAAGCATTAAAAGAGAATTTATAAAATTCAATGAATTTCCCAATTTAGAAAACGTTGTAAGCTACTTCAATAAAGTGGACTTAAAGTTGCTATTATGAGGATAGAATACGCCGGCGTCATCTGCAGGGAGCAATTAAATATATGTTATGCTAATGAAAAATACAGCTGTTTTAGCTAAGCTAAGCCAAAACAGAGGAGTTAGTGACAAAACTGTAACATTGGAGAAGAAAATAAATGATTTTCAGATTTTGAGCACTTTATGCCTCAACTTTCCAGAGCAGTAAACAAAATCAAGTCTCAGGTGCGTAAACATTTACCGTAAATGTTTACGCCTTTTTTTTTCTTTTTAATTTTTTTTATTAGATTTATTTAGACATAAGTATTTATTTCCTGAATATGTTGGAAATTTTTGCAACGAAACTTTGAAGCCTGGTTGACAAGTAGCTAGTTGTAAACCGGGATAAAAAATACATTTTCGGGACTTTTCGAGAATATTTCCGTAAGGATGAACTAAAGTTTCTAAAAGGAATTTATTCTTGGGCGATTCCAAGGAACTCGGTAAAGTTTTAGTCGATTTTGCTATTTTGTTTAGGCAGAAAAAAAAAAGTCAAAAAGTGGCCAGTTATTTTGAGCACCCCGAAAACGCCCCTAGTCCATAGTCTCGTTTTACAGACATTTCTAGTTTTTAACGTGAAAATTCAATGCGATATACAAGATTTCCCAAAGCTGTTATGCTGGCCAAAAACTCAGCTTCTCAATTTTATGAAAAAAATTTGATAGGTCAAGGGAATTTATTTTACAATCCCGGTGAGGTTTGTAGATCAAAACTTAAATAGGGCATATATCGTCGTTGCGCGTTGTAAAGGAGCAATATGCAAATGCTTCTTCGAAAGGTAAACATAAACATTCTTTTTCATATTGCTCCTTTACAACGCGCAGCGACGATATCTCCAAAAATTGGGCAATGTTCCATTAGTGTGACCACGCGTCGATTTGATCACGTGACTACTACGTAATTTACGTAATTTTCGTCATCATCTTTACTTGCAACCAATCAGCGCATCTGAAAAAGTAAAGATGATGACGCGTTTTACGTCATGCGCGACCTTGACGATTTTAAAAACTGAAACGATCACCCCTGGTTCCATTAGTATTATAGCAACGCCATCTTCCGAAACAAATTGGAATCAATTAAAATTGCCGCGCGATTAAACTGAAAAACAAAATAATTGTATGACAAATAATCTAAATACCGAATTAAAAAAATTAAAGGATTCAGCTTAATATATTGTTTAAACAATTATATAATTTGTTGTTTTTTTTAAATGCAGGATAAATTCATCCATTTACTACGCAAAAACAAAATTCTCACGTTCAACATTTAAGCTAAATTTATCATTTTTTCTCCGCCTTTTTTTTATACCTCTGACCTACAGTTATCTTTATTATTTCGCTTTGAATGAATAAAGTGCAACATTGGAACTCCTAAATCCGACCCTGATAAATGATTACAATGTTGTAATAGGCACTGAAACACCGGTCCTATACACCCTAATCCATTGTAACATACTGAAAAATAAAAAAGTTATGAATCCGTATTAAACTTTTCCCGCATGAAATATTAAGGGAAATAACTAGGTTAAAAAAAATAAAATTATAAAATCGCAGATTTTTTTTATATTATTTATTTTACGAAATCGTTGCTCGTTTTTGGCAAAAACAAACGATTAAATTTGAAAGCCGACACTGAACGCTCCGACGACCTATCGATGTCCTTTTGTTAAAAAAAGAAAACATCTCGCCGATCGCTCCGGATTTTTATGATTTTATAAAAAATAAGTGTCCCTCATGGACGGGCCTGTAAACGAAATTCGAATCTGCTGAACTTTTTACAAATTTCCCGGGTTTGCATTTAGGAGTCGCACGCTCGATTCAATATCTATTTACAACAATTTTAGGGGAATATCAGGAAGGGAAGAACCGTACATTGATTTTAAACGGAAGGGCGGGTTTTCTTAGGCTGAAACCACGGCCACGTATGGTGGATCAATAATGGATTTTCATTTCTTGATTAATTCGAATGATTTTAAAATAAAAAACGGGATGTTTAAATCGATAAAATAGAAATCGATCGTGTATGAGGTAATTTTTATTTTAAATGACATGGGTACGTTTGATTTTGTGGGTATTTGGAATTTTTTTCAGGCGCTTGTTCGGTGATTGGAAGAGCCTGAGCGCTCTGATTGGTCGAGATCCCGTGAAAATAGAACTCTGGTCATGGCTTCTTAATCGGCCATGATAACGCGAGTTCGCGAAGTTTTATAATTAAAAAGCATTTTAAAAGTATTTATAAGGTATTTATTATGTTTAAAAAGGTTCTTTGTGGTTTTCTCTATGATATGTGATAAAATTCATAAGATGGTAAGGATCGCGTGTGACGATACGAAAAAAAATCCTCTCGTCAATCTGTTGATTTCGGAGGTTTTACGTCCATCATGTTTGCCGCCGCCATATTTTTCTGCGACTTAAGTTTTTTTACACGGTGTTCTTTGTTTCCGTTTTTGGTTTTGCTTCAAAATGAAAAAAAAATTGTTTTTTATGGTTTTTTTCTTATGGTCCCGAAGTTAGAATTCGCGTTTTTTCATATGAACCTTTTAATAAATCGATCATCTTTAAAAATGGTAATGTTCTGTCAATGAACTCCGCCATATTTGGCCTATAAATGTTTGCAATATTATATGTGTGCATGGTCGAATTGTTTTAAGCGGATATTTAACAAAGAATTCAGGTCTGCAGCAAGTTAGGATCTAAACGAAATATATTACGGGATGCTTTTCTTTCGTCGGAAATTTATGCAGCCAAGTAAAAAGTGTTATTCCTGAAAAAAAAAATCTTGATAACTACTGAGACTTTTCTTTGGCTCTTTAGTAGTCATGTTTATGTTACATTCAAGAGCTTCGGTTTATTTGGAAAGGTTTTCAAGATGCTTTTATTGATCAATTTTTTAATTCATGAAATATTTTGCTTAAGATTCCCAAAATCCTCTGTCCTGAAAATCGAGTCCAATTATTCTTTTTTATTTTTTTTTTCTGAGTGATTATTGTTTTAATATTCCTCTAATAAAGTTCTGTAATCTTTTTATAATTTTTTTTCCTATTATCCTATTTAATCCTGTATCCTGTTAAATTTTGTTAGTGGGGAGACCTAGAAAGCTTAGATGTTCATGAAATTATCCTTTTTTTTACTGTTTGTGGTTCTCATTTTGTGTAAAAGTTAGGCATTTAAAGGTTCATTTAAATGCCTGTTTTAGGCAAAACAGTTAGGCATTTAAAGGCTGGGGCAAAAAATAATCTTTGGCATAAAATGATAAGTATGATTAAGCCTCATTGCTTGGTAGTGCTTGCCTTGTATTTTGTGTGCAGATGATGGGATGGGATGGGATGCACAGACAAAAATCTGGCTAAGGAAGTTATATATAAATTTTTTTTTTTTTTAAATGTCTTAACGTGCTGCTAATGCTTTACCTGCAGGATGCATTAAATGGATTAATGTTTTTTTAATGTCTTGTAAAGCCATCTTGTCATGAGAAATCTTATCAAGATATCTAAAAGATAAATTCATTGCATCTTTCCTTTAAAAGTTGTCTTGTAGGTAGGGTAGATTTCGAATAATCTCAATGATCAAGATCGTCAAGACAATTTTTTGCTGACAGGTTAAATAAATTGCTTTTTAAATAAAAGGCTCCTCTCTTGGAATGTCTTTTGAGTTAGATGGTTTGCGATTTTTATCAGGCTGCAAAAAAAAAAAAAAAAAAAATACACAACGTCTTACAATACCTTTGAAAATATTATCAGTCCAAGGCTGGACTGATATTTGAAAGTGAACCGATAAAGCCTTACTGAATTTTTTTATTCCCATTTTCTGTAATAGTTAGAGCTTAACTTTTTTTTCTCGCAGAAAAGTTACGAACAAGAAAAGCTTGCTGGTTATAGCATCATAACAGTTAAGCTAGCTTTGATTTCATATTTTACTAAATCATTTTTTTTTCCTGTCAAGGACATTGATTTTTAAAATCTGAACCTGTCTGCTGGTGCTGGACAAGTCATTCATCTATTTCAAATCCTGAAAAAGTGATTCCATTACCTATTCAACCCAAGAAGAATTTATTAAGATAGTCAAATTAATTCACATTTAACAATTTATCCTTGAAGATATTTTGAGCTGGAACATAGGATTCTCAACCCAATGCAATGTTGACATGACACAATTTTTTTTCTCCCATTCCTCTCCTCTGAATCAAAATTCTGCTTATCTTTCATAATCAAAGAAAGCTTAACCAAATAAATTGAAACGTTAAGATAACTTGCTGCTTGTGACAAGAAAAAAAAAATCCAAAAATGCACATAAATATAGGCCTGCGGGTGCTAAAAAACTCGAAAGCTATATTGCAGAAGGAGATTTAGTGAGGCAAAAAGATAGTCGATTAAAGCCCAAATTAAAAGTTCATTTGAAATGAGCAGAAAAAATAACAATTTTCTAGCCTGCTTATTTTTAATGAACACAATCTGAGAAATATTTTTGGTTTTTTGCAGGTCATGCCACAGTGAATTATTAGTAGTAAAAAACATTCTGGGCAAAGTGTTAACGACCATTATTAACTTTGTGCAAATTTTAAATTCTGAATACGCTTCATTTAAACGGTAATTGAAATTTATTTTGAACGATTTTATTGAAAATTGAGAGAGAAAAGATTGACCGATAGTTGAGGGACCGTTGAATCGGAAACCGGGGAATTTGAGGTTGATTTGTTGGGTTCACTTGATTTGGAATTACAGTCCCAAAAAATTAGTGGGAATTTATTGAATATTTACTGAATAATCTGTAGTGATTTATGTTCAAACTTTTATTTGAAAATCAGCTAAAAAGTTGTGCAAAATCAAGAGGGATCCAGTCCAGAAATTTATGTGAAAATGATTATCTGAGATTTTCTGAAGTCAAGACTGAAACGTTTTTAATTAAATAAACAGGAGGAAAAAAACTTTAAAACTCGAATATATTGGGTATTTTTTGATGGGCAAGGAGTGTTTATTGTCATTGAGCTTAATTACCCGAAATCTGAGCTGCATTCAGGGAGCTGCCAATAATGGCACTAATGGAATACAAGCTCCCTGTGAATATGTTATACAGGAACCTTGTAGTGATGAAGTTATTGCTATTGGTTCCAATTTAACAAAGTTAGGTTAGGTGTTGACATTTTAACTTCACAAGTTTTCGATATCGATATTTTTATTTATAAATGCTTGGCCTAAGGCTTGGTTTAATTTCTTGACAGTTAGGGTAGGTAAATTAGGCATCGACTCGGCTGTCGATGCTGATGATTCGTGCCTTCAATTTTTTCGAGATTTGTTGATGTATCGATATCAATTCGATGTATTAACGAAATTATCTACTTACATCTCTATATCAGAGCTGCTTCCGCTGTTTAACGTCCGGCCAATCTTTTTTTCAATTCATATTGAGGTCAAAGGTTAAAGTTTTTTTAAATGACTCGGTGGCGCATTATGATGCAACGTATCCCCCTCAAATCAACGTTTCCTACGGTCCGAATGTTAATTTTTTTTTTTTTTAAATCCGGGACGCTAATCGGCTCGAAAAATCTCGAGAGACCAGCTGAGCAGCTTCCGGGTAATCCTTGTTAGATGCTGACCAACGATCGAGCAATCTTTTTCTCTCTCCCTGCTCTTTTTGGAAAAAAAAAAATTAACTTTGGTTTTTTTTTTTTTTTTTTTTTTTTTTTTTGGTGTGCGCAGGTTACAACTTTTTTTAAAGTTGTCATATCAACCTTAGTTCAAATTATAAGACTAAAAATTATAGTTGTAGTAAATTAAAAAAAAAGGTTAATTTAAAGGAAAAGAATTAAATTTAAAAATAAAAAAAATATAAGACAATGAATAGTCCGTTTGCGGGTGTACAGAAGTGCGTAATGTATAATGCGACGAAATGCCTTAATGATAAACCAAATATAGTATTGACTGAACAAGAAAATCATTCCAAAGAGAATGAATTTAATCATTCCAAAGAGAATGACAGATTGATGATACCAAATGAAAGCTCAAATCGCTCAAACAGTGACGGTACCAGGGATAATACTCAGTTGAAACCACAGAATTGCGCTTCATGGGTCTCAGCAGTGGAGTGGAGATACGATGGACCAGCTACAAATGCAAGGTAAAAAAAAAAAAAAAAAATTCGAGCCTCTTATAGTATAAGAGTCTTATACGAAAGCTCACATTTCAACTTTAGTGAAACTTCTATTGCATCCGTAAAGGGGGGTTGGTTGGGTTTCACACATTAGTCAGAAATGTTGCAATCTTTACAAGCCAGTGTGGGTATTAAGAATTGACTTTTTTTAAAAGTTTGAAATTATCTTAAGAATCGTCAGAAAAATCGATGCGCTGTACAAGATTCCAGAATCTTGTACAGTATATATGTTATATACTGATAAGTATATAACACAGATGATAAGCTGTGAAATGCCATTCAGCCATCTCGCACAAGTTCTTGGTTTTGGACATTGTTTTTTAAATTTCCTTTTTTCTTTTTTAACGATACAGTAGAAGTTTCACTTAAAAAAAATAACATTGTTGTAACTTAAGAATTTAATTAACGGCAAAAGATTTTTAATTCATTAGAAGTCCATTAGCGGTGTTTACTTAATAATTTGAAAACGTTGATGGGTATGAACTTCTATATTTTTGTACGATCATTCCACATTTTTTTGAATGATTTAAGTGGTGTATGCTAATCAGGGCCATATTTAGGAAGGTTTGACTTTAGGCACAGTTTTCAGGTGGTTTCACTCACAGTTATTTTTTAATGGAAATCATTTTTACTAAATTGAAGTATATATATTTATACAGTGTGCAATATATTGTATATTTTGCAAGTTTTTTTTAAAAATAATGTTTAAGGCCTCCATGTTTGTCAAAAATTAAATTCCTAGAAATGAACCTTTAAAATTTTATTTTGCTTAACTCCGTTTTCCCAGGAATCACCCTGCTCCTGGGAGTGGTTCAAAAAAACCTTGAAACTGGTCTTGGTAACAATTCAAATTCAAGCCACAACCCAGAATTATCATTATTTTTTTTTTCTTTTGCTTATTGATTTTTATTTATTTTTATTTTTATTTTTATTTTTATTTTTTTTTGGATGAAAGTAAGGCTAAACCAAACAGTTACAGTCTTCCTCCTGGAAGTAGATTAAATTTTTTGGTTTGGTTCTGGTTCTAATTGAGATTTGATTTTAGTTTTAGACGTTTTTGGAACCAAACCTGAACCGGAATTGCATTGTTCCGAAGCTCAAATTCAGTTTTCTGGTTTTATTTGGTTTGGTTTGATTTGGTTTGGCCTTTGCAAAAAACCGGATTCTAATTTAGTTTTGGCTCTTTTCAAAATTGGGTTCTTGGTTCTAGTATTATTCAGGCAGAATATTTTTTTTTAAAGAAACTAAACCACTACCAAAATAACGTTCTTTCCAAAATTAGGTAGATTTAATTTTTTGGTTTGGTTTCTACCACAAGTTGGGTTCATGGTTCTTGTTTATGCTTCGTTTTTTCCCAAAACCTTAGTTCAGAGTTTTGGTTTTAAGCTGCATGCAGTTCCAATCCCGGTTCTTTAGAAAACTAAATTAGGTACGTAGCTAGGCACTGACTTGTTTGATCGTCTCCCGTCATAAATCCGACTCTGAGCTACTTATTTTCTTAGGTTGCATTAATTGTCATCTAAAAGATTTAAGTAAAATGAATCATGTGGATCATTGTTGTTTTTTTCTTAAACTTTTTATTTTTTAAGTACAAGACATGAATAACAATGCCGTTCATTAGTGCACCGTTTTTTTTTTTGACATATATATTTTTTTTTATCTGACATTCTTTTCGTTATTAATTTTAATTCATTTTTCTTTTCAGTCGGATCATGTAGCAATTAAAAATTAATAAGAAGTTCGTTGACCCTTTTTCATGAAGTCGTTTTTTTTTTTTTTTAAGTTGGTTATGTCAACAATTACCTATTTTTAAATTTTTTTTTATCTTGACTTTTTTATTATTTAATGATTTCATTTAATTCAAAAAAAAATGTTAATATTAAAATTTTTTTTTTTTTCAGATGGGGAATCCCCAAAGGGTTAGGTCTTCGAGGAGGAGGTGAGAATTCACTAAACACGGGTACCTCGGGTTGGGGTACACCACCGGCAGGTGGCGGATCTGGTTGGGGGACCAATCCTCCGCCCCAAAATCAATGGGGGGCAAATCGCCCTCCTGGTCAACCTGCTAGTACAAACCCTCAGGGTGAGTATTATGGTCCAAAATACAAAATTGATCTGATTTTTCAGCTCTCCCTCTGCAGAAGTAATTAAACGCAAACAGGCCAGTCTCTCATCCCAAGGGAGGTGCCAAAATAAATTTTTTTGTTTTGAGCTTTTTCTAATGCCACCAGTCTTTTGGAAAGATGCCCCAATGTCGGGAATTGCCAAAGGTTAATTGAAACTTTCAGAAACTTTTAACAAAATTTTGGACAATGCCTTTGCACTGCAAACATCGGAATTTTGCAATTCCTAAGCAGACGTTTTACTTGGTTTACGAACCAAGTGAGCTTATTATTGGCTTTTGTTATTGGCCTTTGGCTTTACTTTTGCCAAAGGGCAAAAAAAAACGTCTTTGGCAGTGCTGACATTAGACAAAAGCTCATTCCATTTCTGGGATATGGCAAAAGTACCTTAGATCTTTGTTCATGAAGCATTCTTTTCAAAATGGATAGCTGAGAGAAAACACCTATAAAATAAGTATGAAAATGTTGAAAATCACTGAAAAAAAGTTCTTTTTTGACATTCCCTTTTGCAGGACAGATAAAGAAAACCTCCCATTGTTCTAAAATTTAAGAATTAAAAAATTTTAGCTGAATTTTTAATTTGAAGTCTCCTTTTTTTTGTACGTTGTAGCTCCTGTTGCCATATATAAAGACTTTAAATCTGTAAAGCAAGCAGTACGAAAATGTTTAATAAATACTAAGTCTTTTCCTCCTTTTAATTGTGAAAAGGAAAAACAATCTTGTTTTTTTTTTTTGGAAGATTTTTGAATTTTTAACAGGTGACCTTGAAAAATTTTCCTTACTGTAAAATGGCCCTGCTTCATAAAAACCTTTTGAGAAATGTGCAACTTTGAACACCTGCAATGAGGGATATATTCCCAAAAAAAAAAAAAAAAGATCTTCCAAGCATTTGACATTTTTATTGAGTGTGACCTTGTTCAAGGTTGTTCGCATATAATAAAATGTTTTTAAAAAAAAAACAACCCTGGGTGTGGTGGAGTAATAAAGCAATTTATACCATTTTGGAATATGGGGAAGTTATCTTTTTGTCATTTGTTCTATTTGTTTGGGGGAAAAAAAAAGGTCTGCACATGGTTTGGGAAAGTTTGATAGAAGGCAATTTTAGAAAAAATGACACTAATCAGGGTATATATGTCTGGTATTTATGTTGCTTAATTTTTCATTTGAACATTTTAATGGTACGGACAAGAGGTACATTTGTTGTTCCAAGTTGTACAAGTTGTTGTTCCTATGGCTGTTGTTGTTGCTGATGCTGTTGCCGTTATTTTTAGTGTCACTGAGGCATCAACATTTTGGGAGTAATTAGATATCCGGATATTTCCCTTTGATCTCCTAACACCAAAAGTCTTTTTAAAATAAAATAAATAAATAATTAAATAAAGAAATGAAACATTTTGAAGTCGAATAAATCTTGGAACAAATTTTCAAACTTACGCATTATGTCCCTGCTAAAATCGCTCTGATCGACTGCCGCTTCGTGTCCCTGTTTTTGAGTTCTTGATTCACGGAAACGTTTCGTGCTATTGAATTTTTCAGATAGAAGTTCCTTGAAATTTTGAGGCGACAATTTCCGAGGCTAACCTGTAAGATTAGCCGGAAAGAAAGTTCGAAACAGCTGACGTTTAGCCAAAATTTTACCAAAAAAGCAGACAACTGCCTTTTCTGGCATTTTTTTTTTTTTTTTTTTTTTTTTTTTTTTTTTTTTTTTTTTTTTTTCCAAAATCAAAATTAATTTTAAAAGTTATAAATCCATCCGGTGTCCGCCTTCAGAAGCCAATAACATTTTTTTTTCCGGGATGACTGATCACATTTTCGATGGACTTTAAATTTTTAATATTTTTCCATTATGTGTCACGATACCTTTTCTTTTCCTCGTTTTATGTTAGACGATTTAAATGAAATATTCATATTTCACATTTTGTACCGGAAAATATGGATATTAGTCCTGAGAAAAAAATAGGACAGCAATTACCTACACGTTGAGATGACATGACTGTAAAAAAATTTTTTTTTTTTTTTTTTTTTTTTTTTGTCTATTTTTTGTATTTTATTTTTAGTTAGATTTAACCTTTTCAGCAATATCTTGCACATAGGCTAGGGTAGAAGCTGACAACTATTTATCGATTAATTTTGCTTAGCATTCAGAAAAGTATTTCGTAGGAGAAATTAAACGGTCAGCATTATGCAGTAAGATTTTCCAGTCAGTAAAATATGCACGGATAATTTTTTTTTTTTTTTTTTTTTTTGAAAATATATTTTGCAAAGTCGGCAGCAGTACAGGAGAATATGTTTATAGTCAGTTGAAGTATTTACATGTTGATATTTAGGTTGTGGCAGTTTTTTCTTGTTATTTTTAGTTTATGGATTTTCAAATTTGGTCTTAAAAGGTTAGCTTGAGAACTTAAAGAGCTTAATTTTAAGATTTAGTTCAAACTCCCTATTGGTCGTATGTGTTTATAAAAAAACCTTCACATAACAAGCAGTAAAATACCGCCTTTTTTTTTCATTCATTAACGCAATTCGAACAAATTTGCATACCTAGCACAAGTTTAAAAAAAGAAAAAAGAATAGTATGTAACTCTTTCCTTAATTTTGTTTATTTCGCTGCAATGTTTGTAATAAAATTTAAAATAAAATGCAAACAACACGATTTAAATTAAAAAATAAATCAGCTACAGTGATCGAAAACAAAAGGAGATAAATTTCAGGCTAAGGAGTCTTAAATTAAGAGATATTTATTTCCCCAGAATATTTTCCAGATTTAATTTTAACAGGTCTATTGATTCGAAGCCAATTTCCCGAATTAATCCGACAGAAAATATTAAAAAAAAGGAAAAAACCTAACTTCGGTCTGAAATATGAGGAAGCAGGACTGAATTTCCCCCCTAGTTGACCTCGCACTCTGCAGCATTATAAACTTAATTAAATTAAAATCCTTTTTGTTTTAGGGTCCGACTTTAACCAGCCGAATAAGTCAAACAACAATCCACAACAAGGTCCTTCTCAGAATCAAAATAATGCTCAACAATCTCAGCAACAAAATAGTGGGAATAGTCAACCACCGGCATCATCACAAGGGCAAAATCAACCGGGAGGGAGTCAACCAAACACAAGCTGGGCTCAAGCCGCCGGTAAAGGTTTGCCTTCTTCTAATCAAAACCAGTCTTCGACTCAGACGAGTGCAACAAAGCAATTAGAACAACTTAATACCATGAGAGAAGCTTTATTTAGTCAGGACGGCTGGGGTGGCGTAAGTTGAATAAAAGAAAAAAAAATTATGTAAATTCTCCCGGCTTTAAAATCTTTTTTAACAATTTTGATTTCTCTTCTTCAGCAACACGTAAACCAAGACACCAGTTGGGATATTCCTGGTTCCCCGGAGCCGGGAGGAGTCAAATCGGATCCTCAAGCAGCGGGAGGACAAGCGGGAGCGGGAGCCTCCGCAGCTGCAGCACCTATGTGGAAGCCAAATGTTAACAATGGGACTGATCTTTGGGAGGCTAACTTACGAAACGGAGGGCAGCCGCCTCCGACGCCTCAGAACAAGACTCCGTGGGGACACACCCCCTCCACCAATATCGGGGGCACGTGGGGAGAGGAGGACGAAAATTCAGATTCTTCGAACGTATGGACTGGAGTTCCACCGAATAATCCTAATAACCCTTGGCCCGGCCCGAACAACGCTGCCAATTGGCCGGCCGGACCCGAGAAAAAGGCTGAATGGACTGGAGGAGCACCCGGTGCCGGGGGAACGGCCTGGAGTGATCCAAGACCCGGCATGGATCCAAGACAAGTCGCCGTCGATCCGAGCAATATGAACAGAGATATGATGCGTAAGTTTGAAATCTTTTTCTTTTTTTTCTCTCTCAATGTTTTTCCAAGATTTCCACGCTTCATCTTTTTTTTCCTGTTTTTTAGACGGAGGTGTTATGCGAGGAGACCAAAGGGGAGTGTCTGGGCGGTTGAACACGTCCGAAATGTGGGCGGTTCAGCAGCAGCAACAACAGCAACAACAACCACAACAGCCACAACAACAACAACCACCTAATAAAATGGGGCCAAATGTACCTCCTGCCGGTAAGATCTTTTTTTTTGTTCTAAGCCAATGCTAAAGCCAAATCATAATTTTTTTTTTTCTGTAAATGTTTTCTGTTGAATTTTCCTAGAATTTTCGTGAACTAGCTTTTTGAAAAATATAATTCGTAATTTTTTTTTTTAGGTGCGAATCAATGGACAGGAACTTTACCAAAGGACATGACTGGTATGCCTGGCAATCCTCCAAAACCAAGTGGTTGGGAAGAACCATCACCTCCTGCTCAACGCCGAAACATACCTAATTACGACGATGGAACTTCGCTATGGGGGCAGCAGCACGCCAGAGGTGGCATGCAACCGCCTGGAGGTAATATATATTTTTTTTTCTTATTTCGCAATTTGTTTAATTAAAAAATATAAATAATAATTTTTTAATCAGATCTCCCTCCTGGTAACATGGGTCGAGGAAACATGCCTTGCCCGCCTGGAATGCCTCAGAACAGAATGCCCGGTGCCGGAGCCAATATGAAACCCGACAATCCGGTTTGGGGACATCCCGCACGTAACGGGGCGTGGGACACTCACGAAAGCGGCCCACCAGTTGGTAAGCCTTCAACATTTTAATAAGAATAAGAAAAAAAGAACGAGAAAAATTGTAATTAAATTGATTTTTTCTTTTTTTTTAGGCGGTGGCTGGGGTGACGAAAATAAAGGTCCCACAGGGAACTGGGCTGGGGAACAGCCTCTCACTTCCCCGTCATGGCCCTACGGGGGGCCTACAAAACCTACAAAGGGACCCGGTTGGGGTGAAGAAATTGTCGATTCTTCTTGGGGCCATCCTAGTATGCAGAGGCAGCAAATGCCAAATAAATTTTCAAAAGACTTGATCTGGGGCAGCAAACCCTTTAGAATCTTATCAGAAATGAATTTTAAGGTTTGTAGAATTGAAAATAAGGGATTTGCTTGGAATAATTTTTAATTAAAACATATATTGCGAAGTTTCCGTTTTCGGGTTTAGTTTTATCTTGTTTGCTAATCATGGGCATTTTCCTTTTTTTTTTGCAGAAAGAGGACGTAGAAAACGCTCTAAGAACTACAAACATGAGTTTGCAAGACGCTTTAGAAATATTGACGGCTGGAAGAGTTTCCGAATCATGGAACAGACGACAGGAAGAGCACTCTTTGGATCAGTCAGGAGCATTTAGCAGAGGATTTAATCCTAATCAGCAGGTCTCGTTTCCTCCTGTGAGTAGAACTAAATTTTAAATTTTAAAATTCGAAATTCTCTGAAGAAAGTACTAAATTTGTTTTAATTTTTATTTTTCAGGGTGGACCGGGGAATGTTGCTAATAATCCTGCCGCTGCAGGGCTGTTAAATAATTTAACGAACAACCCTGGATTAGCACAAATGAATAATATGAAACTTCTGTCACAGCAATTGCCCGCAGCTCAGCAGCAGAGTAACCAATTAAATCAAGGGCAGCAGCGTCCGGGAGCATCTCAGCCTAGTCCGCAGCAATTGAAAATGTTGGTTAATCAAATTCAGATGGCTGTGCAAGCCGGATATCTTAATCATCAGGTGAGCTACAAGAGTAATTTTTGAAACGAAACGATGGGGTTTCTGCCTTTTTAACAAAGTTTGATTTAATTAAAAATCGATTTTTTTTTTAAAAGAAGAAAATATTTTCGATTTTTATTTCTAAAAAATTCTCAGATTGGCTGCCAGGGGACTACATGCTTTAGCAATAACCAATCAAAATTTACCGTTTTAGGGAATGTGCCAGAAAAAATCAGCTTTTGATTGGTACCTCTTTAAGACATGCAGTGCCTTTATCGGAATCTCCATTACCTTAAAATAATTTATTTCTCGGGAAACAAAATCTGATTTTTTAGATTTCTTGCTTCATAATGCTGTGATAAATACTTTTCTCTAAATAAAAAATCAATTTTTTTTTCAGATATTAAATCGGCCTTTATGTCCACAAACATTGCTTCTACTGAATCAACTTCTTCAGCAAATCAAAATCTTACAGCAGTTAAACCAGCAGCATACCGTAATGACTATTGGAGGGCAATTGGGGAAAAATAGCAGTGCAGCGCTTCAGCTTTCAGTACAGATCACGAAGATAAAACAAAGTATTACTAATTACCAAGTAAGTAATAATGAAGTCCCTTCCCACAGAAACTTTTTGAAGTCATTAACCTTTTCAATTTTTTAAATCTTTTTTCCTTTTTGGCCCTGTTGGCTTTAGGCTCTTTGGCCTCTTTTCTCCTGTAAGCTAAGAAAAATTATTTCCCAAAATTTTAACCTTTCACAGTTCCAGGAACCATGCCACTCCAGATTGCCCAGACTTGAACACCAACAGTATTTAAAAAAACAAAATTTAAAATTTAAGAAGAGAATGCGTATCCTAGTAAGTCCTTTAAATATCCCAATCCTGAATTTTTTTTCTTTTTATGGAAAAGAACACTTGACTTTGTTATAAATTAATTTCAAAAGTTAATTCAATTTTGAATTTTTTTCCTCCATTAGAATCAGATTGCTGCTGAGCAGGCTCGTTATATGAAGCAGCAGGGTTTGCTTCCACAAGGTGATCCTCAAGTTGATTTGTTCAAAACTGATTTCACGGATCCTCTGAATGCAATCCAATCAAATTTTTCGGATCTCAGCCTGAATAAAGAACCTTCAGTAAGTGTCTTTAATTTTTTTATTTTTTTTTATTTTATAATTTTTCGTAATTTTATATTCATATTCATGATTTTTTTTCTCCAGCAACCATCCTTTCAAAGTCAGCAACAGTCGCGCTTAAATCAGTGGAAGTTGCCGTCACTTGACAAAGATAACGAAGGCAATGAATTCAGTCGCGCTCCAGGGACTACCTCCAAAAGCTCACTACCACAAAGTCATTCTTCACCGAATATTAATCCGCTACTGGGACAGACTGATGCGTAAGTCAATCAAAATTAAAATTGAAAAAGAAAACCATTCCGGAAATTGATTTCTTTTTTATGTATTTTCTTGGGAAGAAATATTTTCGTAAATTTCCAGGAATTATTGCTTTATTTTGTACTTTGAACTAGTATTATTTTATCTCCATTTACTTTTTTTACAGAACCTGGTCAGCCGTAAGCCGATCAAACTCCGATACAGGATGGCCTGATTCGACGACTAACGATAATGATAGCAAAGATTCACAGTGGTCTACCTCCCAGCCCCCAGCAAACGCATTTGCTGATATTATTCCAGAATTCGAGCCTGGAAAACCGTGGAAGGTACGTTTTTAATTTCAGCAAAAACGGAAAAATATATTTTTAAAAAAATTGATTTCATTTAACGCCATCTCAAAGTAGGGTCAAGAACCCACTCTATGTACCTATAGAACGTAAGGTGATTGCACGTCGCTTGCTATCCAATTGCCCCATAGTTACTGATACCCATTGGCGGAAGCAAATGTGCGATACCTTAGGACTCCATTAGAATTTAAGGAAAAATTTATAATTGTAATTTTTTTATTTTTTCAGGGGACCCAAATCAAAAGCGTAGAAGATGACCCGTCCATGACCCCTGGTTCCGTTGCTCGTTCTCCTTTGTCGCTTGCCACTATAAAAGACACTGAAATTCTGTCTTCCAATAGTAAGAGCTCACCGCCTGCTACTAGCACTGGCGAAACGATCCCTCCACTTAGTTTAAGCAGTTCTCCTTGGACTTTTAATCCGACTAGTAGCTCCGTTTACACAAGGTAAATATCAGTTCGATAATTTTTTATGGTAACGTTTTGATAAATATGCTTAAGATGCACAGAAAATTAGGAAATACTTTTTTGCCCGACCAAGTGATGTAATTCCGAAAAATTTCTACTACGGATTACTACTCTGAACCGATTTCTGAATTTCTTTTTTTTTTTTCAACTTCTCGATATTAGAATTTTAAGAGTTTGTTTCAAGTAAACGAAAAAAAATTTTCTCTTTTCTCGTAGGTAAGAGTTTTTTGCTCTTTAAGTAGCCAAAATTATGAATCAAATATTCCTAATTTTTCCGGAGATTGAAGGATATTGCTTTCGAATTTCCGGAAATATTACCGAATGATAAATTTGCTAACATTTCCTGGAAATTATTTCCCAAAAAGCTTTTTTGAAATTAAAAGACGTAAATGGAAGAAGGGAGGTTGTTCGGAATTCCCAATTAAAATTTTTTTTAGGTTAAATAATCGTGACTTGTTTACTGCTGTTCAAAAAAATTAAATTTTTGATTTAAATTTCTGACTCAAGAGGACCTTTTATGATGAGATCTTCCGAAAAGGTAATAATTAGCTTTCATTATTTTGTTTGGGCATCAAAATATTTAGTGCATTTAAAATGAAATAAAAGTTGTGTTCAATTTTTTTATTTTTCTGTGTCACTGGCGGTGGAATTTTCTTTGACTGCAATAAAAATCAATATGGCTTCCAAATTCCGAACAACCTTCCATTCACGTGTTCCATTTTTTCACTGATTAAATTATCAAAATCGATTACTTCGAAGAAAATTTCCAATGCTATTAATAAAGTTTCCAGTGGAATATTTTTTGGATCCAGAAAAAAGATGATGTCGACGTCAAATCTGTTCCAGATTAATCACGGGTGACATGAATCTTTTTTGCTGGACGATTTCGATTTCAAAAATGTTTGAATATAGGTTTCAAAGTGAAGGAAAGACCCCCCACATTTCACCGGGGGTTAAATTTTACCGGAATATTTGTCAAAGGATTTAAAACTAATGAATTGTGTTTTTTTTTTTTCAGTCCTTTGTCCAAGTTAACCAGTTCGAAGCCTTGGGGCGAAGCACCCCCGGCTGTTCCAGCAACCAGTGAGTTGTGGCTTGCCCCAGGGGTGAACAAAGCAAGAGGACCTCCACCGGGTTTGTCGACCAAAGTTCCTCAAAGTAATTGGGGAAGTAAGTAGATGATATAGCTTTGTAAGAGAGATTTTACCAAAAGACCATTTTTTAATCGATTTCGTAGAAAGAAGGAGATTCCATGTGTTTGATGGCGACTGGATTTGTGTATATATATATTCGAATCTCTGTCACGCGGAAAAAACTCCTAATAAAACTAAAAAACGGAACCGTCAATACATGATGTTATGGATCTTCTTAAAATAAAGTTAAAAATCCTCAAATCATAAAACATTTGATACCATAGGAAGACGGTTGCAAGGTGGGAAGAATATATGTGCTCAAACGTCTTCCTATGATTCAATGTTGTTGTTTGGAAATAGTATTTTTCAATACAAGGACTGCAAACGACAAAATTGCCCGTCGAGACCGAGTTTTAAGCCCGAGCAGAAGGCGAGAGCCTTAAATAGGTCGAGGCGGGCAAGTCGTTTGCATTTTTTGCATTGAAAGATATTTTTTATCACAAGGTACGGCGTAAAATAGTCTGTAAATAAACTGCCTAGGACTGAAAAGTGGACTTTTCAGTACCGTGTGATGAAAAAGCTGTTTGCGACTCGTCTTATCGTTTTGACCTGCATTCATATTCACGTTGTTTGAGCTCTTACGTACAATAATAAAATTAACTTTATGGGTGAGCGTATTTGTTGTGAGTAAAGAGGAACATGGTTTTTTAGAGAACATAAATATACAGTATACGAAACCTTCGTATATATACAGTATATAAATACGTATATAAATACGGATATAAATACCAGGTCGTATTTTTTTGTATTTTATTAAGTTTTTATAACTTTGCACTCTTTATGTTATCCAAGGGTATGAAATCCTAAAAAATAAGACCAAGCGGGATTTTTCTTCCATGTGGATTGGGATTACCGTAAATAATTTACAAAATTGTAAAATAAAACAATGCAAGAATGACGATTAGCTGTATGGCGCTTTCTGCAAATGCGGCCATATTTTAATAATGGTTTCTGAAAATGGCGCAAAAAATGGACGCTCGATTGGTTTTATTAAATCATTTTATCCTTTTAATTAATCATTTTCATTGATATTTTACATTCCTATGTCATTTACAATTAATTAATCTACCATTATGAGTGCAAAAAATTATTCCGGAGCTTTATTTAAAAGAGAAAATAGGGTTTTTAAAAAATATACTAGGGTATAGAAAATATACATGGTATATTTTTTCCAGTATATTTTTGTATATAAATACTATTTATATACAGTATTTATATACGTATATTTATACATGACATTCTCTAGTTTTAGTTAGATTGTTTTTATTTTTTCTTATGCTGCGAAAATGAAAAATGATATAACGGTACCGGTAGCCATTTCTTAAAAGTAATGAGGTATTTACAATCAAATTTATCATTGGTGTAAACTAAAGAAAAATTATTTGTAAACACAAATATGTCGATGATTTTAGTTAAAAATGATAGAAAATCAGGTAATAAGAATTGTTGACCTTAGCTTTCATTTGAGTGAGATCAATTAGTATGTGTTTATTAATTTTAAAACATCTGAGAATTTTTTTTTTTGAAAGCGCCAAATTTAAATTTTCGTATAGAATTTTTTTTTTTTCTTCGAAGAAAGTATTCTTAACAAAAGTAGATTTAGATTAGAAAAAAAATGGCTACTGTTTGTAAGGAACTAAATCTTTATAAATTAATTTTTTTTGCGTGAAGGTGAGCTATTTTACTGTTTACTGCATTTAATGAATAAATAGCGACTTGGGTTACTCAAAATTAGACATTTAGGAACGTAGTTTTAGGTATAAGAAATAATTTGTACGTTTCCTGGGGTCTAGCAAATTTTTTATTTTTAAGTGAAAATACCACTATAAAATGATTACAGTTTCTGGTATTGAGTTCTAAATAAAAGGAAGACAAATAGAAAATATGAATGCAAAAAACAAAAAATTGTTTTTTAAAAGAAAATTTTCCAAAAATAAAATTCTAATGTTGACTTGGTTAGAGAATTACCCTAAAGCAGAAACTAAAAAGCTAAAAATAATTTTTTAAGAATAAAAAAAATCGATTTCGAATTAAAAGCCCAAAAAAGCTAAAAACAAGTTAAATAAAGTCGAACCTTCATCACTGACTATCTAATTGAACTTGTGTGTTTTTCTTCTTCATTTTCATATTTTTAAAAACTGAAATCGAGATCACATCTCGTGAATGTATGAACTTCCAATGCGATCTCGATTTCAGTTTTTAAAAATATGAAATGAAGAAAAAAAACACAAAAGTTCAATTAGATAGTCAGTGATGAAGGTTCGACTTTATTTAACTTGTTTTTAGCTTTTTTGGGCTTTTAATTCGAAATCGATTTTTTTTATTCTTAAAAAATTATTATGAAAAAAATTTATTTTTCAGCCACCGCAGGGTCTCGCTCGTCTTGGGGCTCCACACCTTCAGGATGGGGCTCTTCTTGGCTCCTTTTGCGGAACTTAACACCTCAAATCGATGGCAGCACATTGAAAACTCTTTGCCTCCAACACGGTCCCCTACAAAACTTTCACCTGTACCTGAACCATGGCATTGCCTTTGCGAAATACTCTTCTAGAGAGGAGGCCAATAAAGTAAGTTTTCGGCAACTTAAAAAAAAAATCAGTAAAAATAAAAGAGTAAAAAAAATTAATTCCATTTTTTTCTAAAGGCACAAACTGCTTTGAATAATTGTGTTTTGGGAAACACAACGATATTTGCCGAGAGTCCAGGAGAATCCGAAGTTGCGACGATGTTGAATTCTTTGGGCCATCAACCCCAGGCGGGGCCACAAACCGGGTCCCAGAACTGGAATCTCAGGGGACAGGCCCCACCTTCGAAACAGCCGTCTGTTAGTGACACCTGGGCTGCTGGAGGAGGTAAGTTTTTTTTCGCTTATAGTTTCTTGTTCAGTTCCCAAGTCTGATTTTGTCTTTATTCACTTTTAATTAAGTAAAAATAGGAAGAAATTAGGAAATACTTAAAGGACAAAGTTATCAAAATAATAAATCCAATCAAGGATTTTTTCGTACAAGCATTATACATACAGCATTTAACATCATTTAATTTGCTTTCAATCTTAAAAATTTGGAATCTAATACTTCTGTGACAGCCAAATTACATATCCAAGAATCTGTAAAGTAGTCAAATTTCTTTTAAATTTACTTTTAATTCCTTGGAAATATTTCCTGAAGGAATTTAGGAAGATATTTAAAGAAACACTGGGGTGAGCGTAAGAAATTTTTTTGTTTTGAAATAGCTCAGGGGGAGTACGGCTGAACCTCCCAACATAACTTTCCTATTAAAACCTATGTTTAACTTATCGAAAATACGCTGAAGGTTTTGGACTGTGTTTCTGGGAAAGTCGTTGACTATATTTGAGCTCTGTGGTGGACCGAAGTATTTTTTTTTGTGTTTGTGTTTCTCTTATGGGCGAAGCCTAACGGCGGTATATCGAAATTTGTTAATTATGAGTGGTAGTATGTGCATTGTGCATAGGGTTTTACTATGGGAACGTTCAAGTATTACGTAAGGCTTTGGGGGGGGGGGGGTCCGCATTAACCATCTTCGCCATAAGCTAAGTATGGCGAAATATCTTACAACCGGGGAGGGGGGGGGGTTCAAATTCACCAATTTCATGCTTACGTAATACTTGAATGGCTCCTGTTGGTCTTTAGTCAGTTTGAAAGAAGCTTTATTCTCAACGACTAAGTTGCCTTCTCTCTCATTTTTATTTTAGGCGGAAGTAACTTATGGCAGCCTAACCCATCAGGAAGCACTTTATGGGGCTCAGATGGAGACAGCCACCGTACAACACCGTCAGCGTCTTTAAACTCTTTTCTGCCGCCAGATCTCCTTAACGGAGAATCTATGTGAACCAGTGCTCCAGCTCAGGGATAAAAAAAAATTGAGGGAGGTCTTTCAAACACCATTTCCCATTCTAACACGTACATAATCTAATTTTAAACAAAAGTGGCTGTTTAAACTTAAAATTTTTTTTTTTTTTAAAGAAAAAAAAAAAAGAAAAATTCGAATAGAAGCAATTTTTCCTTGGTATTCACAATATGTCGTACTTTTTGTTTTAATTTTTTTTTTAATTTGTAAGGAGTACGAAAAAGTTCCCAAAGATTTTTGAAAATGCTCTGCCATGTTTATTAAAACAAATTGCTTAGTCCCATGGAAACAAAGTACCTTAGCCAGTTAATAAATTTTAACAATGCTGGCCTATAATTAGTCATAGAACTGTAAAAAAAAATATGATAATTTGGAGATAATAATTTTATTAAGTGTTCAAGTTTTCAAATTGAACAAAAAAAAAAAAAAAAAAAATATAAAAAATATAAAAAAAAATTATAATATTTGAACGAAGACTATTATAATGGAGTATTTGATCTCATATTATTTAAAAAAAAAGGAAAAATTTCGTCATCGAGTTGGCCATAATAAAAAAAATTTTTATCCATGTCTTCACCATGGCTGCTAATTTATTGGTTGAGAAAATAATTTTGCAATCAAAATTTGTGATCTTTAATTGACAACTTACAATCAATGTATAAGCTGAATTATATATATTTATATATATTTTTTTTTAAGACTGAAAAATAATGCTTGATTTATTTTACAAAAAAGCTTTAAAAATGGTAATAAGAATATATTTTATGTGATGATAAAAACATCAGGGACCGAATTTATTTTTTTTTTTAATAAAAAAAAGTAAGATATTACAAAAAAAAAGCGAATAAATTTTTTAATTTATTTATTTCAGCGTTGCAATCGGTTCGATTAATCATGGCAATTTTTGGTTGCAATTTTATTGTTTTTTTTATTGTTAAATTACATGAAGAGAAATGTAAAATTTTTTGGGTATGTTGGGAAGTAAAAATTTTTTTTTTCCAACTTGAAAGAAAAAATTGATAAAACTTCGGGTGAAAGTGAAGATCTTCCTTTAACATATTTGTATTTTTAACATTTGTGCTGTGACAAATCAGTGGCTTTGCCTCTTTTAACTAGTAAAAAAATTTAAAAAAAAAAAAAAAAAAAAAAAAAAAATGGAAAAATCATCGAAAAAAGTCATTGTTGTATTTTTCAAAAGTCTTCATACCTTTGTTTTTTTTTCTTTTTTCTTTTTTTTTTTTTTTTTTTTTTTTTTATATATATAAAGAAGATGATAGTTTTTAGCTTTAAATATAAGGTTAACCGGTTTCTTCTATTTTTACCCCCATCTTTGGTGGAAAGATGATTTTTTTTTTTTTTTTTTTTTTTTTCTCTTTTTTTTTCATTTGACTCATCGAATGATGTATAAAGCAATGTTTCCTCTCTTATCTATTCAAATATAACGCTTATTATTTTGTTGAAATAAAAAAATAATAATATTTAAGCTTCCCGATTGGTGCGTATTCGATTTTTAATTCAAAAAAAAAAGATGTGTCCCTAATAATTTAAAAAAAAATATTAAAAAATTAAAAAAAAAAATTAGATTTTAGAAAGTTAAAAAAAAAGAAAAAATAGTATTCCGTTAGTTGCAGTTGGTGACAAAAATAGAGCAGGGTGACTCCATTATGCTTATTATTTTTGTTTTTTATTAGATTTTAAGATAAAACAATGATTGCCAACTGTATCAAGATAAGTAGATATTAGGTGTCTATATTAAAAAGAGAAAAACAAAAAAATATTTAATCTTTAATTTTTAATTTGAAGAAGTTTTAAAAAAGAATTTTTTTTTCAAAAAAAAAAAAAAAAATTAAGGTTAACAGACTTCGTGCTTTGATCCATTTTGCCATGTTTCTATGTTTAAAAAAATTTGTGTCAACCAAATACTGTATACTTAGTTATACATTTAATACATATTTAAAGAAAAATGATTTAAAAAAAATTAAAATAGTAATAATAATAATAAAAAAAAAATATTTTCCCAAATTTGAGATATTTTATGAGTTAAGAAATTTTTTTTCTTTATGTGTTAAGAAAAAGTTATTAAGAAAAAAACAATATTCTATTTTTAGCTTTTAAGGAAATTTTTAGATCGTAAGTGTAAAAAGTCATAGTTCTTGTAAGAGATAAAAAAAAACTTTCGGTTTAGAAGGCCTATCGCTTCGCTAAACCTACGGGCATGTATAAGGAAAATCGGTTTTTTTAAGGGTTGGAAGTTTTACGAGAAATCGGTTGTTACATTTCGTCCTATGATAAAGACGAATTAAAAAAAGTTTTTTTTTCGTTATAACAATAAGACATTTAACTGTGAAAGAACGCAACATTTAAAAGTCTGTATATTGACTTTCAAAAAAAAAAAAAAAAAAAAAAGAAAAAAAAAATATATAAAACGCAAAAAAATTTAAAAAAAAATAAAAAAAAAGTTTAAAAAGTGAAAAAAAAATGGAAGTGTAAGGGAATTAATGAATTGATTTCTATAAATGTGATAATAAATAATAATAATAATGAAGATAATACTAATAATGAAATAATAATAATAATAAATACTAATAGTGAAAAGAAAAAAAAACGAAGAATCAAAATCTTCAAAATAGAATATAGGCTGTAAATAAAAAAAATTAGTTTTTAAGTCACATATAATTATGTCAATTGTTAAAAATAAGTTTCCTGATTGTCGATATTTGATATAGATGTTTATTCTTTTAAATTTGTAAGTAAAGAAAAAAAAAAAAGAAAATCACAAAAAAAAATTAAAAAATCAGAAAAGGTCAAAAAAAAAATTAAATTAAATCAAATGAGTACATAAATCTCATCGCTCGCTGAGACTCGAAGGAAAAAAAAATTTTTTTAGTAAGGAAAAAAAATTATTGAAGCCTCTGCAGCACTGGATAATTCGATTTGACTATTATCAAGCAGGATGTAACTAACTGTCCTATTGGAAGTATTGTGCTTTTTGTATGGGGAATAATATTGTCCACTAATAGCTGTCGTAAGTTCTTAGGCCTGGGTGATACGACCGTGCGTGAACCATGAATATATTCTGATATTTGTTCTTAAATAGCCTACATCTTTCTAAAATTATTACGATTAAAACTCACTGTACTTCCAATAGGATAATTAACTGCAAGCTGTGATCAATCCCTGTAATGAATTGTCCAATCAGAGCAGAGTCTTTACGATTAAAAGATCATAAAGGGACTACAATTACAAGGACTAATTTTTTTTATTTAATTTCATCTTACCTTAAGACCAATTAGTTAAAAACTTTAATCATAAAATTATGTTTTCTTTTAATCGGCAATAATTTTTTTTTTTTTTTTGGAAGGATGAAAAAAATGCTTTAAAAAAAAATTTTTTTTGTGAAAGGATTCTCGTTTCTGTAAGGTATTACATCCGTTTTTTTTTTTACCGGACGCGAATCCTTGTGATGCAATTTTGCCCGGATTTAAAAAAAAGTCTCGAACTGATGATTTTTTTTCGAACTGCAAAAAAAGAACAAAATGCCATATTTAGTGATAAATACGGACATATGTTCCAGGAAACATTAAGAAAAAAACGTTATTATGGAATTGTAATATTTAATTAAAAAAATAATTAATAATTTTAATTGAGAAAAAAAAATAGTTAATAACAAAAAAAAAGTATATATATTATGATTATATCTGAAGTTTTGTTCTTAAGTTATTTATCATAACGTTTTAAGATTTTTAGGTTTTTAAGTATTAATATTTAAGAAAGTTTACATGGATGCCAGATTGACGAACTAATTTTTTTTTTCGGGAAAGAAAAAAAAAGCCTGCTTTTACTAATTTAAGTCTGATTCCGTTTTTTTTTTCGGGCCAGCACACGATTTTCTTTCGAATGCATAGGACGAACAGAAATCATAAATTTATTTTCCTGTACATATCAGAGGTTGGGAAATTTGTCCGTTGTATTCTTGTCTGGTACCCTAAGTGATGCATGCGCAGTACAACTAAAAAAAAAGTCGTTAAGTTTTTCGTTCTTTTTTTTTTTGCTCAGATTTTGCTTTTTTTTTATTGGTGTATGGGTTACGTAGGTGGGATTATTATTTTGTAATTAGGACGATTTTTTTTTTTTTTTTTTTGGAAACGATATCGTTTTCAAGTGGTATGTTCCTTTGTAATAATTTTTTTTTGTTCGCTTCTAGAAAGTTATGTTTCCAGTTTTTTTTCCTTTTATTAAGATAATTTTAATTTGTTAAGAAAAACGACACTGCGGGCTCATTAAAAAAACTCTGAAAAAAAGAAAAGAAAAGAAAAAAAAAAAAAAACTTGCCTTCTTTGATTCCAAATTCTTCTCTAATTATAGACTTTAGACATAAGAGTGAAAAAAACATTTAACCATTTGGACTATATTCATGGTGTTCAGCTGAAGTGTTTTTTTTTTTTTGAAAAAAGATCCATTAAAAACAAAGCACTGATCAAAAATTATCGACCAGGTCAAAACATTTTGTAGAATTTAATATTAAAACAAAAAAAAATATTTTTTAGATAAAAGTTGGACCCATTTGAAAAAAAAAAAAAAAAAAAAAAACATCGACTACGCATATAAAGAAAAAAAAAATTAAGATGCGTTTTAATCCAAAAAAAGCGATGGGCCTATGTGAATAATTAGGTAACTTTTTCGTTGTATTTAATTAATCGTTGGGACCTTAGCTTATTTGTAAAGATTTAAAAAAAGCAATTTTTATTACTGGTGTTAATTTTTTAGTATAAATAGTTCTTCGAAAAGGAACAATTTGAACCGGTGAAGGTAGAACAAATACAAAAAAATTGACTGCGTGAGGATATTCGTCCTAAAACAAAACAAATCGGCTTTTATGTGATAATTAAGTCCAGTTACCACGATTTTTTCGAACTCCGAACATAATTTTTTGTCCCCCTCACACACAGTCAATCCCTTGCTTTTTTTTTTTTTTTTTTTTGAAGACTGATTCATCCGTCAAAATTTGAGAAAAAAAAAATTGTTCCTTTTCTCGAAATGTTACCAAGTAGTTGAAAATTAATTGTATAACGAATAAGAAAAACAATCTTGATTTTTTTTTTTTTTAAAATGAAAGATAAAACTCCAAAAAAATGCAAGAGCTACGTCGAAAAAATACTCTCGACAGATTCCTTCCAACTGAATTTTTTTTAACAAGTATCTTTGTAAGTAGTCGCATTGTTTTCTGTGTAAAAAAAAAAAAAATTAGGCAATAATATCCAGAACATCAGATTTTTTTTTGTAATAAATCGTCTGGCCACTTGGAATTATTCAGGCACGATTCTCTGTGATGAAAAAAAAATATAAATATTTTTATGCGTTTAATCCAACGCCAGATAATTTAAAATCGAAGAAAATTTTTTTTCTTTTTTTTCTTTTTTTTTTTAAAAAAAGCACCGTTACTTCAATTTGCTTACCAATCCAGATTTATCACAAAGGAATTGAGGTATCGGGTTTTTATTATCCTGATAAGTCGTTTTCATCTAGTCTAAGATCTGTGAAACTTTTCACAAGTTTCGGAAAATCAACTGAACATTCTTGCAAAAATGTGAGGAATCTACATAGCGGTTATTATTCTTTTCAAGCCTTCCACAGATTCATCTCAGTGCATTAAATCGAGAAAGCAGAAAAAAAAAAAAAATGTCTTTGGAGGCGTTTTTTTGACGTGAATACGTCTTTTTTTTTGAAATTTTATAATATATACAAAATAGAATTTTTTGAAAATATAAAAGCTCACATTTAAAAGAAAAAATGAAAAAAGCTTGTGTGGGAAATGGGTTTTCTTTCAAAAATTATGTAATATTTTTTAATAATCAAAATCTTACGATTTTTTAGTAGAAACTAAATTTTAAAGAAAAATTAAATTATTATTATTAATTAAGGTTAATAATTAGTTATTTAAAAAAATGTGAAAAAAAACTTCACAAAAAAAAGGTGTTTGGTAACTTCTAAGTTGGTATGATAGCATGCTATATGTAAAAAAATTAAAACCACCTTTTCCTCTAAGTAATCGACGGCTTTAAAAAAGGCCTTAAAAAATGTTTTTTTTTTCTTTGTAAACGAAGAAAGATTTAAACGAACTTACTAGCCGAAAATTTAAAGAAAAGTGAGAAAAATTAAATCTTGCTTCGATGCTAACGAGGAAAAAAATAAATAGAAATTCTTTTTGTTTTTAGCACACTAAGAGAAAATGGTGTAACGTTACGAATATTTCAAAAAAAAAAATTATTACCAGTCGTCCCCTCCCAACTCTTTTTATTATTAATAATTGAATGAAATGGTATAAATTTTAAAAATTAAAAAAAAATTAAGTTCTTAATAGTCCATAATTTTAATTTTTTAGTTTGTAATTTTAGATTTTAAGATAAAAAAAAAAGAAAATATGAAGTCTTGCAGAGTATAATCATTATGGGTCTTTTGATTGTTGACGATGTCTTCTAAGTCACAAATTTCAATCGATTTTTTTTAAAAAAAATAGTCACTTTTTTTTATTTTAAAAAAATCTCTTTTTCTTAGTCACAGTTATCAAGCAAAAAATTAAGATCTCAGATTTGACTGTCTTCTTTAAGAAAGAAAAAAAAATTACCGTTGATTTGGAAAAAATATTTCATGATCACCCGCCCCTACTTTTTTTATCACGTGGATACGTCTACGTTTGGTGATCGAATCTTTTTCAAAAGGTGGTTGTGAGTAATTTACCAATATGTGATATCTTGTAGTTTATAGTTTTTAAGAAAAAAAAAAGGGAAAAAATTTAAGAAAAAAAGTTTTTCGTTCTAACGAACTGCACCGATTTTTTTTAAAATGATACCACTCAGTCGAAAATAAAATATACTCAGACGTTTAAATACAAAAAAGAAATAAAAAAAGATGGTATTAGTTCCTCGAAGGATAAGTACAAATCACGAGGATTTAAAGCTTTAAAAAAGTCATACCTAATTGCATTCTGAAGAAACAAACAAAAAAAAAGATGATCTTAAGCCGATTAGCCTTCCATTTTTTTTTTTTTTAAGTTTCTCAAATCAATGACAGACTCGGCCATCTTTAAAATATATTTTTAAGTAATAAGAAGATTCTTTTTTTGATACGAAAAAAAAATTAATATTTAAAAGAAGTTTCAAAATTTTTAAAAATCAAAAAACGAATCTTATAAGTGCCTTTTTTAATTTAAAATGTTAACGTAGCTTAAGGTATATTTTAAAAACGTGCAATTTAAGAAAAAAAATTAAAGAAAGAATTTTTTTGTGTGTTTTCGAAAAAAAATACCAATGCAAGACTTCAATATAAAGACTGACTTGAGTTTAAATTTTAAAAAATCGCGCTTTTTTTCTCATTTTTTGTTGATTAATTTTTTTTTTTTTTGTGTGTGTGACTGATCTGCCGAAAATGCTCGGATTAAGTCAAAAAAAATGCATTCCATTGATCTTGTATTCATGCTAGTTAATTTCAAAAAAAAATATATATTTAAAAAAAAATTAATTAGGATAAAAATGGAAAGTGAGAAAAACGAAGTCATTTTTTTTTCTTGCAATAACAGAAAATTTAAAAAAAAAAACCCACTGGAGTAATTTATTAATTAATTTTTTTAGGCAGATTAATCACCTTATTGTAATTCTAAATTTTTTTGTTTAATTTTTTTGTCTTCCTGAAAAAAAAAAAAAAATCAAAAAATTAATTTAATCGGACAAATCAATAGAGTCGCGGTTGTGACTTCCAAACCTGCCAAAAAAAAAATGTATCTGCCTTAATTTTGATCGGAATTGCACAAACTCCTCCCCCATAATTTTTTGATTTTGTAATTAAAAATATCAACATATCTATTTATTTTTATTTTTTTTGTAAAAGTTCTGCTTCAGTGTAAAACGGATTTTTTTTGTAATTACGTGATTCGCAATCATGTGTAAAGATTTTAGTCGTTTCGAAAAAAAGAAAAAAACAATAAAATCAATTTTTTATCCGACTGATAATCGACGCACATAAACGGCTGGAATCTAAAACTTATTTGAAATTTAAAAAAAAAAACCCACTGGAGTAATTTATTAATTAATTTTTTTAGGCAGATTAATCACCTTATTGTAATTCTAAATTTTTTTGTTTAATTTTTTTGTCTTCCTGAAAAAAAAAAAAAAAATCAAAAAATTAATTTAATCGGACAAATCAATAGAGTCGCGGTTGTGACTTCCAAACCTGCCAAAAAAAAAATGTATCTGCCTTAATTTTGATCGGAATTGCACAAACTCCTCCCCCATAATTTTTTGATTTTGTAATTAAAAATATCAACATATCTATTTATTTTTATTTTTTTTGTAAAAGTTCTGCTTCAGTGTAAAACGGATTTTTTTTGTAATTACGTGATTCGCAATCATGTGTAAAGATTTTAGTCGTTTCGAAAAAAAGAAAAAAACAATAAAATCAATTTTTTATCCGACTGATAATCGACGCACATAAACGGCTGGAATCTAAAACTTATTTGAAATTTAAAAAAAAAGAAGAAAAGAAAAAAAAAAAAAAAGGATTCGAGTTGCCGGGTTTCGATGCCAGAGCGCGCTGTGATGGGTTAACTGGAACTGCACTCTGGTGGCGGTGGGAGCGAATCTTTTTTTTTTTTTTTTTTTTTTTACTCGCTTTAATTACCAAAAATCATGACTAAAATAAGTGTGGGAATGAATTTGTAGTGCGATTTTTCTCGACAAAATAACCGTCTAGTCTTAATTTTTTTTTTTTTTTTTATTCCGCTGAACAAAAAAAAAGCATGATTTCAATGGCTGTTTTTTTAAAGGATTGAAAAGTGCCAATATTCAAAAAAAACTTAATAATTAATTAATTAACGGTATTACCCTTTTTGTCTGTTTCCAATCATAATCTTAGATTTTAGATTTTTTTGCCCGCTCATGATTTCGGTGCTTTCAGTATGAAAAAAAAAAACGTGAAGAAAGAAAACTTTAAAAAAAATGATTAGAGTATTAGAGCAGACGATATTTTTATTTTAAACTGTGAAAAAAATCCTGATCGTAATTAATTCGGAAACGAGTCTAATAAAGATTTAATTTTTCGAAATTTTTTATGATTGGGTTTTGTGATTCCGTGTGGAAAAAATTATGGACAAAGCATTTTTTTGCGATAAGCGCTCTTAAAACGAAAACGAATGCCAAGGGTGATCCAAAATTCAAAAGAAATTCTTACCTAGATCAAAGGAATCCAGCGCCATTTTGTTTTTAATTTTTGGAACGAAGTTATTGTTTGTACTGCCGATTTATATATTTTTTTTTTAATTAAATAGTTCCTGAAGACTGTAAAAACTTCTAAAAAAAGATATTTTCGGGTACTTATCAAATTCGCTCTGTCTTTTTTTTTCTTTTTTTGTAAACCTTTGATCAAGGTTTTGATGACGTAAAAAAAACGACGGCTCAATTTAAAAAAGCATTATCATTTTTTTTTGTTCATAAAAAAAACAGCAAGAAAAAAAGACTTGTTCAAAAAAATAGTCAACTGGTAGTGCCTACCACATTATTTATTATTATTATTTTTTTTTAATTTTCTTTTTTCCTTGCCTGATTATTTAAAAAAATGACGTACTTTATTTCTCATTGTGATGACTTGTACAATATCAATTTAAAAAAAAATATCTTTTTACTAATAACACCATAGAGTAAATTTTAAGAAAAAATATTTTTTATCGTAGTTAAAAATAGTTTAAATTAATGATAGTTATCAAATAGTTCGTCCATTCGGTTGTCCTACTCTCAAGGTCCAAAATCTTGCACACAGGATTTTTTTAAATTGTAAAAAAAAAGAAAAAAAAAAAAAAAAAAAAAAAAAAAAGGATTCGAGTTGCCGGGTTTCGATGCCAGAGCGCGCTGTGATGGGTTAACTAGAGCTGCACTCTGGTGGCGGTGGGAGCGAATCTTTTTTTTTTTTTTTTTTTTTTACTCGCTTTAATTACCAAAAATCATGACTAAAATAAGTGAGGGAATGAATTTGTAGTGCGATTTTTCTCGACAAAATAACCGTCTAGTCTTAATTTTTTTTTTTTTTTTTTTTATTCCGCTGAACAAAAAAAAAGCATGATTTCAATGGCTGTTTTTTTAAAGGATTGAAAAGTGCCAATATTCAAAAAAAACTTAATAATTAATTAATTAACGGTATTACCCTTTTTGTCTGTTTCCAATCATAATCTTAGATTTTAGATTTTTTTGCCCGCTCATGATTTCGGTGCTTTCAGTATGAAAAAAAAACGTGAAGAAAGAAAACTTTAAAAAAAATGATTAGAGTATTAGAGCAGACGATATTTTTATTTTAAACTGTGAAAAAAATCCTGATCGTAATTAATTCGGAAACGAGTCTAATAAAGATTTAATTTTTCGAAATTTTTTATGATTGGGTTTTGTGATTCCGTGTGGAAAAAATTATGGACAAAGCATTTTTTTGCGATAAGCGCTCTTAAAACGAAAACGAATGCCAAGGGTGATCCAAAATTCAAAAGAAATTCTTACCTAGATCAAAGGAATCCAGCGCCATTTTGTTTTTAATTTTTGGAACGAAGTTATTGTTTGTACTGCCGATTTATATATTTTTTTTTAATTAAATAGTTCCTGAAGACTGTAAAAACTTCTAAAAAAAGATATTTTCGGGTACTTATCAAATTCGCTCTGTCTTTTTTTTTCTTTTTTTGTAAACCTTTGATCAAGGTTTTGATGACGTAAAAAAAACGACGGCTCAATTTAAAAAAGCATTATCATTTTTTTTTGTTCATAAAAAAAACAGCAAGAAAAAAAGACTTGTTCAAAAAAATAGTCAACTGGTAGTGCCTACCACATTATTTATTATTATTATTATTTTTTTTTAATTTTCTTTTTTCCTTGCCTGATTATTTAAAAAAATGACGTACTTTATTTCTCATTGTGATGACTTGTACAATATCAATTTAAAAAAAAATATCTTTTTACTAATAACACCATAGAGTAAATTTTAAGAAAAAATATTTTTTATCGTAGTAAAAATAGTTTAAATTAATGATAGTTATCAAATAGTTCGTCCATTCGGTTGTCCTACTCTCAAGGTCCAAAATCTTGCACACAGGATTTTTTTAAATTGTAAAAAAAAAGAAAAAGAAAAAATCGATGAAGAAGTAGGTATTTTTTAGGTTATAAGTGCGAATCGACAATACAAATCTTTTTCCGTCGTAGAATTTAAAAAAATAAAGAAAAATAAAAATCACAAAATTCTTCTTCATCGAATACTTTCTTTTTTTTTTTTCTTTTTTTAATTTTCCGGAATATGTTCAATTCAATCCGCATCATTCCCCACTTTTTTTTTTTAAAAAGTTCCTTTTTTTCATTTTTTAAAAAAATGCACAATAATGTTAACTACGAATGAGTCCAATGCAAATTCGCCCAACGGTACTGACGCAAAATTATCCATCAAAAATTTTGTAAAGGGCATTCGATTTTTATTTTCATCGTCGCCATTCCGCGCTAAAAAGTCGGAAAAGAAATTTTAATTGCAAACTCAGGGATCGAACTTTTTCGGAAACCGAAAAATCGAATGTTCTAAAAAAGCCTAAAAAAAAATCGAGCGATTTATTTTACCTTTTCCTTTTTTTAGTACCATAAAAAAAAAAAACTGAAGATATAAAAAAAATTTCGAATTGTCTTTTTTGAAATTTTCGCTCAATATTTGTGATTAATTATTATTTTTTTTTTCATTTTAAATAGTTTTTCTTTTTTGTTTTTCATTCAAAAGATTTTAAAAATAATTCAAATTTTAGTGCTTAAGAAGATTTTTATTAACAAAAATGGGAAGCTTTGTTTTAAATTGAAGACTCTTAAAAATTTGCTCGGAAAAATTAGCCAAAATTGCAATGAAAACACATACGTTTTTAAATTAAAATCCCAAAAAAGAAATTAAATTTTTTTGGTTGCCATCCCTTTCTTCACGCTTAATACCACAACGTTAATTGCTTTTGGTGTTTTAAAAAAAAAGTTCTTCACAGAATAAATCGTGCCTAATTAATAATATGTTTAAGCTAAAAATAACAGGTTAAATCTCTAAAATTTTGTTCACTCCAAAAAGTACAATTGGATCTTGTTCTGTTGAAAAAAAAACTAAACTGCTTTTAATTGATTCTGGATTTTGTTCAGTCCAAAATTTGTGTTTGTTCAAATTGTTATTCGGTTGAATCAGCTGGCCTGGCAGTAAAATGCGCCAATCGAAAACAATGCGCCAAATATCCACGACCAATCAAAAATGGAAGTTACGAGTTGCTTAACCAAATTAGGTTGGAATCAAAACTTTGTTCAAACTATAAAGTTGCTAAAATAAACAATTGGTTCAGCCCATGTTTTTTTTTTTTTTGTAAACGAAATGGATCATTTAAATCAAAAGATATAATTTAATGTTAAACATAATTGTTCGAGTGTTATTTTGTTCAAATCATTTAAAATCGATGATTTTCTTTAGTTAAAATTGTTAAAATGTATTTTTTTTTTTTTTCTTTTTCTTTTGAAAAATATTTTAGCGACGTTGAAGCTCTAGACCGCAACTTAAAATGCTTTTTATTAAGCTAAATTTTTGATTTGAGCAAAATTTGAATTATTTGTTTTATTTTAAGAATGGCTGTTGAAACCAATTGGAATTAAATAGGACCAAACTTGACACTCAGGACCATAACGGAGTAAAACTGATATTTGAACTTCAAAAATTTGTTGGGTATTACCCTTTCCGAACAAACTTTTGGTTTTGGTTGAACCAAAATTTCATTGATATATAAATAAAATTTGTAAACATCTAGATGTACGAACAAAGTTTGAACCAAACTTATTTGGTATAAGTAAAACTTTTGGTTTACAAGTTTTTTATTTGTGTGATCAAGGGGTTGGGTTTGAACAAAATATTTTTGTCAAAATTCAGAAATTTAAATTAACATTTTTTTTTCTAATATTCTTCATCAGTATTAGACATAAAATTCGATTTGAACGAAAACAATTTGGATTTGGATTGAACAAAAAATTGAACAAAGTTTTTTTTAATCTTTTTTTTCGCACTGCAGATAAATTTACCTAAGAAGTCAGTTGGAACAAAAGAACGAAAAAATTTCGTTTGAACAAACAAAAAAACTGGATAGAACAAAATACACATTTTAGACATCCTTTGAATTGAAATAAAATATTTCATTCAATGAAGAAAATTAAACTATAATAATAAAAGCGTACTTATTTCGGCTGAAATGCACATTAATATTAATTCATTTAAATTTAAATTAAATTTTTTTTTTTTTTCAGTTTCTTGTTTTTAAAAATACGAAAGTGTTGAGAGAGTGAGGTTTAGGGGATACTAGTAATATAAACAATAATCATGATTTTTAGTAATAAACAATAAAAAAATACCGTAATAATTAATAATAATTAAATAATGATTTCGAAAAAAATTAAATAAATAAACTGAAAAGGTGAAATATAGGGTCTTTTTTTCCTCAATAAAGCGCGGAGTCGGGTAATACAGGGTTAAAAATATTTTTAAAAAAAATTCGGCAATATTTTCAAAGCGAACAAAAAGGTTTTTGCCATCAAAAAAGATTCTGTATAAAAAGCCTTAAAAAGCAGAAAACCTGTGGTCATGATTGAACAAACAATCAAAAATATAAAAAAAAAAAAAAAAAGAAAAATGACATAATCAATTGCCTTAGAAAATTTGAAGGGATAAGTCGGTTTAATTTAATTTTCCTTCCCGGGTTAATTTTTTTCAAATTTATTATTTTTTTTTCGGGATGTTTTATGATTCCTGTATGTGTTCTTCAGGCCTTACGCTTGTTTTTATTATTATCATTTGTACTGTTGCTTATAATTTGTTACAAAAAAAAACGGGTTTTTGTGAGAAAAAAAACATCTGTTAACATTCCTCGAAGAAGGCGATATGTCACAAAAGCCCGTTAATTATTATTATTTTTTTTTAAATGTAAATATCCTTTTTTCACGATCTGTGATGGCATTGTCGCACATTGCTAAATTGATTTCGATCAGGTTTTCCTAACAGAAAATAAAAAATCTGTTTACTCATATTATTTATTATTATTAAATAAAAATAAAAAAACAACGAAAGCGACAAAAAGACACGCTTGAAAAGTCCAGTTTTGTTTATGACGTGGATACGTCTTTTAAATCAGTAAATTTTATTTTTTGGATCAGTAAGCATTTACAAAATCATAAAATAAATTTTTATTCATTTTTTTTATTCGGCGAAATACGATTAATTACAGTATTATTATTTTCTTTTAATCGGAAGTTGATAAATCGAGCTCAAAGACACCGAAATTTTTTTAAATTTTATTTTAATCTCGCAGGTTTTCGGTGCCATTTAATTTTTTTTTCCTACAGGGTGTTCAAACAAAATTCGTTTTTATTTATTTATTTTTTCTTCAAAAAAAAAAAAAAATTAATCAAACAAAACAGAAAAAGCGTTTACGATTAATAAGAGATCATTCTAAAGAGTAATCCAAGCTGTGATTTAGCTCAAGTCAAGATTAATTTCTTTTTTTTTTTTTAATTAACGAATTCTCTGTTAAGCGTAAACGCAAGACGTAAATAAAAAGCGCTTTAATAAATAAATAATTTAGAAATAAATCAATAAACAATAATTGAATACATAAAAAAAAAAAAAATTGGGTCGGTTACACCTTTTTCTGTAGGACTAAAACGATTTTAATGTAATAATAGATAATGATAATGATTAATGAGTCTTTACCAAAGATTGTTATTTTTAAAAAAAATTTATAAAAAAATAACAAAAAAAAAAAAATTTAAAAATAAAAAAAAAGTATCATTTTCATTGAATTAGGTAATAAAAATTGGCGACTAAATTGGTGGGGGACCACACATGTATTAAGGATGCCAAAAAAAAACAAAAAAAATATATTATATATATATTTAAAACTTAACATCACGTGAGACAAAATAAAAAAATAAAAAAAAAAAAATAAAAGAAAAATGAATCCATTTTTTCGATTTAATGTTGTGTATTTTCGATGTTCTCGTTGGTAAATTTAACACTAATTTTAAATAAAAAAATCAGAAACAAGATGTGTCATAGCTTAATTTAAGATATTCATATTTTAAGGAGTAAGTAGTTGTTCTAATTATAAGTGCTTTAAAATTATTGTAAAAAATGACTTATTTATTTACATTCCTTTCAAATTATATTTTCCAATCCTGTTTTATCTTATTTACGTATTAATTTTTTTATTATTTATTAAAAAAAATTTTTTTTATAGTCCAGTGCATAATATAAATCGGTGGAAGGAATTTTGGTTGAATGCAAAACTGTGCAAATGGTTTGAGCCAGTTATAATAAGTGCATTTTTTTTTCTCGAATATTCATTCGTCAGGAGTCAACTGATAAAGTGATTAAAAAAAAAAACTGATAAAGGATTGTTTTAGAAATAACGATATTGTTTACAGTGGCGAACAAGCAGGGGAACATTATCGCCATCTTTCTGCAAATCAGAGAACTAGAACTATAAATTTGCTATGCGTCAAAGCCAGTAAGGCAAGTTGGCTTTAGGGATTTTAAGAGAACTATAAATCGGGATGAAAATGACACTATATTTTTAAAACTTGTTTATGAAGCTCCCTTCCATTATCGAATGCAGCTTTTCAACGAAATCTCTAATTTTTAACGATTTTTTTTAAAAAAGTGAATCAAAGTTTAATTTTCAAAATTCCCGGGAATTCATTACATTGCGATTTTGCTACCATGTCCATTTTTCTTAGCAGAGATGGCTGTGGAAGAAATTCCTGGAAAAAATGTAACGTATGTACTTGCTTTGTTATCCTTTTATTTTGATAATAAGAATATTTTATTATATACGCTTTCCATAATTTTATGGTGGGAAATACTTATTGATGCAATGATGTTTGAAATTGGGGCAAAAATACGAACGGACACGAAGAGCGCTGTTCGTGCAATACATGATTTTATCCTCCATATTGAATATTTTTGTTGGGAGTGATTGGATACTGACTCATGTAAAATATGTTCATCTACTTTTTTTAATGTAAAGGATTTTGGAAGAGTTGGATAATTTAAGGTATTAAGGGACAAAAGGAAAATAATGTAACTGAAACGTTTTTTTAACGCCATTTTGTGATTGATTTGAGTAAGTATGTGCTTAAACAATGAGTACGTTTATAAGATCTATTCATTCCATGCTCCCATCACTGTTGCTGAAGTAGTGCACTGCTATTCGTGCATGTGAAAATTGCATTTTTTAATTTATGTGAGTTTATTTTATTGTCATTTAAATGCTTTGAAGCAGTATGCTTTTCTTATCGTTGCTAGTTAGAAAATTTCTAATACAATGTGATTTTTAAAAACGTTTTCATGAAGAGGCTTGGGAGGCCTTTTTTAAAATGAACTCCAATTAAAAATCTTTCATCAGAAGAACTTGCATCCTTGACTTTCTGAATTTTACAGTTTATTATGTACCGTAATATTTGTTAAAGTCAGTTAAAGGTCTCTCATATTTTATTTCATTTTTACTTTTATTAAATTATTTGTTCATTTTTGGAAAACTAAAATGAAGATTCAGTAAAAGCATCAATACTTAGTAGGCCTATAGTACAATCAGTTTAGTTTGTTCACTTGAAATGATTTGCTATCAGTTTAATTTTTTTTTTTTTTTTATCATCAATTTTATTAAAATTAATTTTCATATTTTCAGGCATAAGTATTTGGATTGCAATGAGGGAAATTACAGTTGTTGCCATGTTGCCTGGTCTGCATATTTCTAATTACCGCATATCTGTTTCAAAAATTTATTTGGAAACTAACAATGTAAGTATGTCACAAGTTTTGTTTTGGGGCCATTGAAAGATTATATCTTAATTTAGGGAGTGGAGAATCAAAAACGTTGATTAAAAAATGTAATTATGATTACATTACATTTTTTAATCGATATTGTATTTAAACGACCCCTTTGATTTTTGTTGTAAAAAAAGGTTGTAGCACTCATTTTTATTCGGACTTGGTTGTATTTGCCAATGCTTATCCCAAATACAAGATCAAAACTAGCAGATTTTTTATTTTGTATCATGCAGAATAAAAGCTTGTGGTAGTGTTTTGGAAATTTTGTGTCATAACAAGAAGGAACCAAAAAATAAAGATTTCCTTGGAACTTTGAATTGGGCTGATCTGCTGAAAAATTAAAATGAGAGGTGCCATACCTTGCCCCTGAATACAAAAGGGTTAAAAACCCCTGGGTATACTACGAAAATTGGAAAATTCAAAATTTTTTTTTCATCAAAAAAAAAAAAAAAAAAAAATAGCTGAAGATTCAAAATCTTGTATGATTTTTTCAAAATTTTCAGGTGAAGATTTTTTTTGGTGGGCAAGGGTTTTTCGAAGTCGCTGAATTCAAATATGAAGTCAGTTTTTCGATTCGAGAACTTTCCGAGGCAGGGAAGCCATTTTTGGATTTTTTAAAATTGAGTTTTCTGCATTTACTGCTCTGCAACATTTTGATCTCTTCCCACTCTTTTTTCTATTCAATTTCTTTCTAATTAATTTTTGATTTTTTTTTCGTTTATTCTTTTAGGATCTAAATCGGAATATGAAGTTCTTCGATGGCATTGAAATACTCACACTGACATTGAACCAAAACAAACACTCTTAATATTAAGGTATATACCATTGATGAAGTCTAAACAAAGAAAAAAAATGAGTTCAATTAATAATTCCGAAAAAATATAATTCGTTTGCCGATAGATTGGGATTGAATTTTGTAATTTTAAAACCTACTTATTGTTATTTCGTGGAACGCATATGCACCGAGATATGTTTTTCTTGAATAGGAATCGGTTTTTACTTAAAGTTTTTACGTACTTTTAATCTACGTTAGTCTCACTTGCTGATGTTTATTCAAAATTTGAAATATAAATACGGACATTAGAGTGAATAACTACCGTCCACATAAGAACGTAAACACGGATTCAGGACGAGTAATGAGCTCGTTGCTCGTTGCATTTTGAGTTTGATTTTTTCGCTGAATGCTAGCTCTGTTTGCAAAAGCAATAATTTTTTTTTTCTTTTTTCCTTTAGAAATGAAAAAAAACTGATAACTAAAAGAATATGTATAGTTTAATTCTCAAATCAAAGCACTTTCTTGACTTAACCTTGTTTGGATATGAACTTTGCTTTGCTTTTTTGATGTTTTTCGTATTCGATGTAATTCATAATAAACATTGACATATTTCGAAGTATTATGTTCGGCTTTGAGACGGTTTTTCTCTAAATTTCGCAAAAGAAATGAGTAGAAGAGCCTACTTATATATTATGTCATGCTAATGTTTATTGTTCGTAATTACAGGTTATCAAGAATATCCCCTTGATTCAAGGGAGTAAGACGATATATTCACAACCGGACAGTGAAAATGGAATGAATGAAGTTGAAATATTTTGCTTCATTACACTGTGGCTATACATTTTTTGATACTGAATGCTCCTTCTGGCAAATTTAGATGCACGACAAATCATTAGTAAGGGTTGTTCATGGCTGAGTAAATATCAGGTATTATTGTTTTTTACTGTTAAAATAACAATACAGGTTGCACATTTTAGTTGCATAAAAAAGGCGAAAGCTGAGTTTAGGAAGAAACAAGGAAATCGATAAAAATTAGAAAGGAACTTTATAAGAAAATTTTTTTGAAAAAAAAAAAATTAATATATTAATTTACTATTGCAGTAAAGGCAAGTTTTGATGTGTTTTCTTATTTCTTTTTTTTATTGATTAAAAGCTTCTGAAAACGATCTTAAGCAAATAAAAATTGATTATTTTGTTTACGAATCGATTAAATTGTTAGATCGTTTAAAAATATTTTCTTTTCATAAATTATTGTTTTATTTAAGAAATATTTTAGAAAAATAGAAAGTTAAAACTATGTTCATTATTTATTTTCCAATTTTTTTTCAGTTGTTTTTGTAAAATTTAGAAGAGTTTAAAAAATTTTATAATTTTTGCATCAGGCTAATATTTATTCATTGTTACAGGTTCGGAAAAACCCCAATGCTGATTTCAGGCAACTTCCAAAAATTAGGCAGTGAAAATGGAAGCAACTGACTTCAAATTATCTGTTTTGTTCGAATTTTATTCAACGTTTTTTACATGGAATGCTGTTTGTAAAAGGGATTATCAAAAGTTTTGCAACTTGGTAGGGCCGGTGTTAAACTTTTTTAACATTAAAGTATGTATCATTAAGATGGACCATCTGCAATAAGTAATCCTGAAGTTAAACACAAAAAAAAAAATGAAAAAGTATAATTCGTAACCGATAGAATAGCGACGAATTTTAAAATTTTAAAAATTAGTTTTTATGTCAGCTCGTCGGATGCATATGCAACGAGCACTACGCTCGCTGTGGTAGTCTTAAATCAGAATCGGAGTAGTTTTCTACGTTAAGTATTAGCACTGAATAATCGAAGTCTTGCTTGTCAAAAATTATCGGAAAATCGAAATATAAATGCCCGCATCGGAATGACGTACGGCCGTCTAGATTATAACGTTAACACCGATTCAAGACGAGTAATGAACTCGTTGCTCGTTGCATTGCTTCCGATGATATAGCTAGGGGAACTTTAAAAGGATCTCGATGTACGGAGATCTGATCGAGTCTCTGCGCCGAATGCGAGCTCTGTTCTCAAAAGCAATAATAACCGATCGTTTTATGACCTAAGACGCTAATTTTTTTTTTTTTTTCTTTTTCCGAAAAGAAAAGAGTGATTTTTTTAAAACATATACTTCAGTTCAAATTGAAGGACTTTCCCGATTTTAATCTTGGTTGGATATGAACTTTGCTGTTTTTCTGATGTTTCTGATGTAGTTCGAT